>JAJOOH010014707.1:0-26859 GCA_029582605.1 Solanum gracilifrons | reverse complement strand
TATATATATACTTGTTATGTTATTATAATGTATCTGGCTATTTTCGTATTTATCCGAGATACATGTTTTTGGATATAAGGTATGAAATTAATACTTGATACATCAAATTATATAAATAAAAGATGCATGAAATAATATTAGACTATAAATAAAAGAATAATAAATTAAATTAATTAAATATAGATACACTCATTGATTCCGCCTTACATTTGATTTAGTTAATTTAAATTATCAGAAGTAATTGTTTATATATTTTGAAAATCCTCAATTACTCTTATAATTAAGGAAATCAGTTACAACCAATTAATTTAAATAAATAAAATATGTATCTCATTTTAAAATTTTGACAGATACATGTATTTCACAGATTCTGTATCATGTATCCTAAGCATGAAATATGGTAAAGAAAATAATATTTAAAAGTATCGAGAATCTTAATAATTAGGACCTAACCTAATGAGATTTATGTAGTTTGCCCTTTTCTTATTTCTCGGAGAATTTCAAATTTCAAATCATCATCTGAAATTATAATTCTATTCATATTTCATAAATAAATATTATTAATTTTAAATCCATGTCACAATACCTATGATCAAATGTCTGCTCAAGTTTGTCACTTGCCAATTAGTCACCGTCCCTGGTCATGTAAAATAAGTGCCTTATGTATTTTTAAAGTCATCACACTATAAACATGCTAAATTACTTAGAGCTCGCCCATTAAATATGAATTTCTCCAAATCTTGAGAGAAAAATATAAGTACAAATTATTGGCAAAGTAGGTGAAGATTATACGATCAAAATATGTTAAATTAATTATTGGATCAAGATCAAATTTGTTCAAAATTTATTTGGATAAAAATTTGTTGAATCAAGATGGGTCAATAACAAATAATAATTCAATCCGATTAACAAAACCTAGCTTCTCTACTCATTTTATAGTGTATGAATTGAAATCATTAATACATTCATTTTTTAAAATTATCATCACACATGTGATTGAATGTAAGAAAATATTGTTGCGTGCATAGACGGAGTTAGATGTGGTTCAATCCACTGAGGCAACTAAATTTTTTGATAAGTTATTTGGGTTCAATTGAGGCAACTCAACAAATGAGAGTCACGAAAAATATTGAATGAATTGCCATAAATTATATTATTGGGATTGATTTTATCACCTCTACTAGCGTCTAGCATATTACTATCATCGATAAAAAGTTTTTTGTGCGGACTGTGGAAATAGTAATAGCATGTTTTAAGGAATCTAGAATTTTGGAAACATCTTTAGGAAGCTAGAGTTTTTAGCCACGTTTTTAAGAAGTTAGAATTTTATTTATTTTTTAAATAAAAAGAAAGAGTTAAAAGTACTTATTGTAAAGATTTGAGCTATTTGGTCAAGTTTTTTTTTTTAAAAAAAAATATATATTTTCAAATAGTACTAATAAAAATTGACCGTCAAAAATAGCTTTTTCCCCAAAAATATCTTTAGAACTTTGAGTAAATACAAACTAAAACTCTAATATTAATAAAGATAATTTTTTAATTAATTAATTAACTATAACTACTCTTTAAATAACTTCTAATATAAAATTACTGAGAAAATATGAAAAATTTAACTAAACAAGCTATAAATAAAGAGGGAATAAATGGGAAAGTTTTGTAGGAGAAGTAGGGGTAAATAAATACCTCAAGTGGACAAGTGGGAAATTAAATTTTGGACTCAAGAGGCACCATGTTTGACGAAAGCCCACACTCAGAAGCAATATATATTTTGTATATTTCAAAGGTTAAAAATTATTTATTTTAATTTTTTTTATCAAATAGCATTTTTTTAAAAAGTATATTGAAGAATTATAATTTATATTTGACTAATTATTTTTGTTAATATTAATAAGTAGATTATATATGTGATCAATCTTTTAAAAGTGTCTTTAGTGTCAAATTATATAAAAAGAAAAAAAAAATAGATAAGTATTATGTAGGATATTTATCGGTGATTGGATTCAATCAGATCTTCGATTTATTGGTTATGATTTTTATATGTGCTAAACGCTACTAAAATAATAAAATATTGATTAATTTGATTCAATTTATTATCTATTGATTATTAGTCAGATATGTTCAATGTTTCCGATCTCAAACATGATATTACAATCTTGAGGTATAAATTCCTTTCATCCACGGCCCATGAAAGGTCCAAGTTCATCGAAGAAGAAACATTATAAATTCCTACGAATTGATAGATTAACATATTATCACTTTTTATTAAGAAATTTACTTGCAATTAACTTAAAAATCGACCACGTTTAGCCATAAATTGGTCAATAAAAATTTGAAATTTTGAAATAGGTTTAGAAAACAATTCAATTTTCACTCAAAGAATTTGAAACTTTATTTTATGTCCAAAGCCAACTTCATTTTCGAATATATATATATTTTAAATCTTTACCAAATAATGTATTCCTAGCAATACTCTGTTATTCCAAAGAGACAAAAGAGAAATAGAGAAAAGGAATACTAAATACAATAAAAGAGAGAGAAACAAAAGTGATTCATATTTATAGTCGACAGACTATTTCAAAAAGAAAAAGAAAATAAAAATAGAAACTAAAACAAATAAAAGGAAAAAAGATAGTGAAAATAATGATAGGATCGTGAATTTTAAACTTAAACAAATTTAAAATTCAAAATACGATCGTGATTTTTGAAATTCATAACACTATCATGATAACGATGCAATCACGCTTTCAAAATTTGTGAAGCACACATACTATGTTAAATTAAAGAGAAGAGTCAAAAATGACCCAGAAAAGACCTCCTACAAGCGTTTAAAACGTACCAAATTTATTTGAGATGTCTAAGTGAAAAATCATGGCAATAATAGAAATATTGGAGGGTGAATTCCACCAATTTTACTAAATTATTATTTTTATTACAAATTTACTTACAATTAGCTTTAAAAAATTGACTACATTTTGTCATATATATTGGTCAATAAAATTTGAAAAATTGAAATACGTGCTAGGATTTTTTAAACATTTTCAGTTAGAAAATTTGAAACTTCATTTTTTTTGTCCAAATCCAATTCAAATATATTCATTCTTTTTTCGACTTCATTTTATTTTTATTTATTTTTTAACCAAATACTTAATTACAAGTTTTATAACTAGGAGTAGCAGCATCCTCTGACTGGCCCGCATTTCGCTGTCTTTGTCTTGGTTGGCTGTATTTTCTTCCTTCCTTCTTCTTTTGTCTTCTCTTTTCACACTGTTTCAAAAAAAATTATATATAAATACATTTCTACGTATTTCAGGTAGCCTTCTCTGCTAAGAACTTAAATCGACATCCATGGAAGATAGGAATTTCATTCCTGTAAAACGTAGGACCAAAAGTTGTAAAAAAAGGCAACAACAACAAGTAGAACGTCATAGACTAAAATCCACTTCACATTCTTCTGCTTCTACTTCAACTCAAACTGATCCTTTATCCATGGTTTTATTTCTGTACCTTAATTCCTTTGTTTGTTTTATTTGTTTGTTTTTTTGGGGAGTTTTTTTGAATTTTTTTTGTGTTTGTTTTGCTTTCAGATTAAGACGGTGCAGTTGGATAGGAAAAAGATGATTCCTAAAAAGCCTAGAAGTGTTAAATCTAAGGCGAAGCAAGTGAGAACATTCAGTTTTTCATTGATGTTTTTTTGTTTTGGTCTAGGATCCAGTGAACCTGATGCGTTATTCTATTTGCTATATTGATATTTTTGTGCGTTTTCGATTTGTGCTTGACTTCCGATCTGATTAGGTTTGCCCCTAATTGTTCATGAATGCTTGGCTTGAAATCCATTAATTGTTTATGGATGTGGATGATAGTCGAGGCGGAGTCAGGATTTCAACTTTATGCGTTCTGAATTTTACAACGACGATGACTTCAAGTGATGATAATTGTGTATACAATTTATTATATATACATGTTTAATGATTTTTTTAAGCACAAATAAATTGTTTGAGCTAAAGCTGATGGGTTCAGCCGAACTCCTATCTGGGTTCTACCTCTGCCCTTGGATGATATATATAATTTCCTACTTGGAGATGGTGGGATTATCCGGTATGCTTTCGCTGCTATTTTGTTAACGAATGAGATGAATCCCTAGCCACCAACTGTACATGGTGGTTCGAAATGGGTCTGGATGGTAAGGAGATAGGGTAGGCGATTGCACGCTCTGTATGTGTACACTGGTGCAGGTTTCCTCCATTTGCAGCTGATTCCATGAGTTGTTCTCCTGCTTAATGCTACTTGTACCAAAGATAGGAAAGAGAAGAATGAAGAGGCTCCTTCGAGGAGTCAGAGTGGGAACCTGCATCTCTAACCTTAACTCATGTTTTATGAAAGATGACTGGGGTCAAGGAATAAACGAAAGGCAGGGAAGATGTAAATGAAAAGGCTCACGGTGGGTGTGTATCCTTTGTAGAGCGTAGAGCGCTTACGAGTCTGTGCAGGGTCACTAACTCATGTCTTCTTTCTTTTGTGTATGTATGTGTGTCTCTGCCCATATCCCCTTTTCTCCTGTTTCTTTTATTTCTCCTTGGTGTACTCCTAGTATTTCCTTGGTAAAGTGTATGTGTGGCCTCTATTTCCCCAAATGTTCCTTGGTGTCTGTGCCCCTCTTGGCAAATAAGTCATAGGTGATATAGTTGCTTATAGTTTGTTGGATAGTTGCTCTGGGTTGGTTGCCTATAATGGTGCTCAATGGTATTCATTCTTCTTGTCTATGATAGACAACTAATTGAAGTTGACGAGACTTACTATGACTTGTTGATGGTGATTGTTCTGCCGTTTAATAGTATGCAAAAGTTTTTAAAATGGCAGTCTGGAAAGATGTGTTTTACTTGTTCCTCGAGTAAAATTATTGTGGTGATTTCTTCATATTGAGCCTTAGATTTCCTCACTGATCATTGCTACTTCCATTTCTTGACTTTCTTTATGATTCACTTTACTAATGTTGATTGGATTATATTCGCTCATATACTGACAAGTTTGATAGTTAGAATAAACGTGAGATTAGGTGAAGATACACACAAGAGTGCAAAAATCTAGCTTCATACGAGAACTTAGACTCTGTGGTACTTAGTAGATCAGTTGATGCCATGTCGCCAAATATGCTACAAATACAAAATAGATGAACACTTCCCACAGATTACTGAACTGTTATTTTATTGTACTAGCACCTTGAGTTATGTTTTCGTTAATTTTTCCTTAAAGTAGTTTTCTGCATGTTACGTGCACTCGGTCTACATCTTAAAGCAGTAAATTCCTACATGCCTGGTCAAATGTCATTATTTATCTTATGATTTGGACATCTGTTAGGATGCAAGGTTTGAGGCTATTGGCTTAAAAATAGAGTGTCACATATAGTTTTTGATGAAATGGTGTGATTCCCTTTTCTTATTGATTGACTATGAATTGTAACAGAAATTTTTGCATTGTCTTACAGGTGAAATCTAATCATCCGAGGAAGGCTGAGAGGTTGGCACTTTATTTGACTTGCTTTTTCTCTTTCTACCCCCAAATCTCCACTTTTCTCTCTTTCTTGATGGTTACTCATAAGTAAATTTCTGAATCTGTTGAATTCATAGCATTAAACGTAAGGGGTCAAAGAGGACAAGGATAAATGACCTTTATGATGATGTTGAAGCTAAATATTCTGTTATGGAGCGAGCAGAAAAGGTTTTATCAAGCCTACCAGATGAATTTCCCAGCTTTGCAAAGTGTATGCTCCCTTCGAATGTTGCTCATGGATTTTGGCTGGTAAGTCTGAAATCATATAACCTCTTTGCATCAAAAACTTAGTAGAGATAGAATCTAAACAATTTTTCTTCTTCTTCTAACATCATTCCTTTTTGCAACTGTAGCATCTTCCAAAGTCATTCTGCAACATGCATTTACCTAGTTCTGATACCACAGTCATTTTGGTTGATGAATGGGGCAATGAGTACAAGACAAGTTATCTTCTAGAAAGGAATGGTTTAAGTGCTGGTTGGAGAGGATTTTCCATCTCTCACAGACTACTTAAAGGAGATCTTTTGATTTTTCGCTTGATTGAACCTTGCAAAATGAAGGTAACCTTTCAAATTCTTGATACCTACATAGTTAAGCCTAAATTGTTCTTTGTTATTGGAGGAATGGAGATATTTTGTTTCATCTAATAAAGATGACCTCTTAGACTTGCTTGTAATTTTACTTTTAATGTTTGTATATAATATTTATATTGAGTTTGGTAAAGAGGCATCTATAATAATTGTTCAAAAATTGAAAAAAGTAGAATAGTTAATTATCGATTTCATGTTGGGTTTAAATAACATTAACTTACTAAGTACTTTATATTGGTTATAAAAGATAATACTTACTCTGACTCAATTTATAGGACACTTTTCTTTTTAGTTGGTCCCAAAAAGAATAAAACATTTCTAGCAAATATTTATAACGAAATTATCAACATTTTACCCATATTGGGTCCTACTTGTTTGGCAAAAAGCCCACAAAGGTGTACTATTTAAGGGTAGTATTGGAACATTGCAAAATCTTTCCATTTTCTTCAACTCCATGCCCAGTCAAACTACATCACATAAATTAATATAGAGGAGTGCTGACTTTATATCAGTTTGCCTTCTTGGTTGGGGGTGAGGGGGATTTCCAACTCAAGGAATTGGCGGAGAACAAAAACAACATACCTAGTATAATCCCACTTGGGTCTGAGGAGAGTGGTTTGTACACAAACCTTATCCCTACCCTGTGAAGGTAGAGAGCTTGTTTCCGATAGACCCTCATCTCAAGTAAAACATCTCAAAGTATATATGAAATGGGAATATAGTAGTGAAGAAGCCATAATGAAAATAATGGAGAATAAAAAATAGTAGCAACAACAAATAATATGATATCGAAGCAAAGGGGAAACAACATGTAATAAAGAAAATCGAAGAAAAGATTATAGAGGGTAGTAGTATTTCATGTTTTGTCTAATCTTCTTTCTCACATATTTCTTCTGCCTGTCTAACTTCTCCTCAGACCCACCATGGCCAACCTTCCACAGCTTCTCACTAGGGCATTTATACATCTGCTCTTCACATACCCGAATCATCTCAATCTCACTCCCTAATTTTGTTCACCACAGAAGTCACTCTCACCTTCTCTCAAATTTCATTGTTCCTAACCATATCTTTCCTTGTATATGCCCACACATCAATCTCAACAAACGTGCGAGTTCTTAATTGGTCAACACTCCGCCTCATACAATATAATTGATCTAACAACCTCTTTATAAAACTAATCTTTATATCTTAGTGACACATTCTTATCACACAAGACACCATATGTGAAACTTCATTTCATCCACCCCGCTTCAATACGATGTGTACCACTAAATCCGATGTCCCAATGCTAGATATTCCAAAATCTAGCTAGATTTAACATAAGGGTCTAATTTGCCGATGGGCCCTACTTGTTATTGGCTATTGGAAAAATAAATATTTAAATCCATTTTTGACTATGGATTAGTTTTGGCCAAAAAAAGTCAAAATTGCAGCCAAGGCTGACAGGTTAGGGGGTAAAACTCTGCATAAGTTCTGCTTCTTGCAAAATTAAGGATGTAGAATATGATAATTTTACTGGCTACTGATTGATTATCTTGCGAGTTAAACTTGATTTGATCGCTTCGACAGTTTTTGAAAGAACTCGTGGATTTTTGGCAATGAAAATGATAGAAGGTAAATTGAGGCGGGAAAGCAATAGGAAGTCTAATATTTTTAGAATCGGTGATAGTATGATTAAGTGGGGCTCTTTTAAACTCTTACAATCCTTCCGCATGTATGCTCAACCACAATAACCTTAAGAAATAGGTTTCATTTATGTATTTGCTGATTATTAAGAATGATGTTTCTAGGTCTATATAGTCAGAGTAAATGGTCAAGAAGTAGTTGATGCAGCTCTTTGCCTCATGAATTGGGAAACTCTGAACACATCAACAGAACTTGGTAATTTCGTCCTTTCTGCTTGTCCACCTTTATTGCTTTAAACGTAGAGGATATCCAGATTTGGTTGTTGATCTCCCTTCTTCTTTCTTTGCTTCTTGTTTTGAATGAGAAGATCTTGTACGGAAAGATAATAGGAAGCGAAAGAAAGCAAAGCATTTGGCAGAGCCTTTTTTCGTTGATTTATCTAAACCAAAAGAGCATGTTCAGAATGACAGCCATTGTGCTGTTGATTTAAATGTTTCACCTTCAGAGCATCGATCTGAAAATAACAGTGAAGATTTGGATTCCGAAGTTCTAGAAGGTATGGAACACTCTTTATTCCATTACATTATAAATGTATTCGGAAACCACTATGATATGCAAGAGTCCATTGCAGGTTCGGATGTGACCAACCGCTTGCAATCTAATGAAATATGCTGCTCCGAAACATCATTTTTACATGATAATCCTCACAAGAGCATAGCTTGTAGGTAGAAATGGCGAAGGACTCTGACCATTCGTTTGAACTAACAAGTTCTATCATGAGAAGCTGTGAAGAATTACAACAAAGAACAACTTATAGTTACCTCAGAAGTAAAGAGAACAAAAGTTTTTGATGAATATATATATGACAAAGGGCTGGAATGTAGCAGAAGTGAAGATCTTTTTTGGATGTATAATGCTTTTGTGCTTCTAAAAATTATAGTACTTAATACCTTGTCCTATAGGTTTGAAAGATGTAATTTTGAGATGATAGCGTATGATATGTACACTTTTCATATTTGTACATAGACGCACACAGGAAATGTAGTTTGCATATCTGCACAACTGTACTAATCAATGAATTTCTTTTATTCAATTGAAATTTACAAATTCAAATTTGTTCGAAATTCGTGTTTTACTTTGTATTTCTCGTTAGGTGATATGCAGTTGAGTTGAGGATTTTTCGAAAACTCTCTCTCTATCTCCATGAGATAGTTATGGTCTGTACACTTGCACTCCTCAAACTCAACTAGTAAGAATATATTGGATATGTTGATGTAGTTGGGGTAATAAAATCCTTATTACGTGTCTCACACCACTGATAACTAATTTTATGGCATCTCTTTTTGGACTGAAGAAAAAGTGAACTCAAATCTTGTACTTTTGAGTCCACTTTTTTTGTGAGACAAGAGTTTTTTTTTTTTTTTTTTTTTTTATGAATCTTTGTCTTGCATTACTTGTTTGAGAAAAAAAGGATTAATACTAATACTATCCAATGAGACATATCACCAATTCACCCTACTTTTTTATTATTCAATTTAATATTATATATTGATGATTAATTCTTTAATCCTTTAATTAGAAAATAAGATCAAAATAGAGAAAAGATTTTAAAATAAGTGTAATTAATAGATTAAAGAGAGGAATTTAAGAAAATAAAATAAATATCAATAATTGATAATAAAAGTTATACTATATTTTTTACAAATACTTTTGTCAAAAATTAAGGGGGAAAAATCAAAATTTTAGGAAAAAAGATAAATAATGAAGTTGCCCATAGTTTCACCTTACTTTTTTATATCCAGTTTCAATAATATATATATATATATATATATATATATAGATGATTAATTCTTTAATGTTTTAATCAGAAAATAAGAAAAAATATACATGGAATTTTTTTTTAAAAAAGGAAAAAATATAATTAATAAATTGAAGAGAGGCATTTAAGGAAATGAAATTAGGAAAGTTAATATATTTTTTAGAAGTTTTTTTGGTCAAAGCTTAATATTATAAACAGATTATAGTTTGTATGATTAATTATTTTTAATTAGATATAAGAGAAAAATAGAGAACGATTTTGTAAAAAAGTGGAAAAAGTATAATTAATAGATTGAAGATAGACATATAAGGAAATGAAATGAAAAATGGAAAAAGTACAATTAATAGATTGAAGATAGACATATAAGGAACTGAAATGAATATCAATAATTAATAAGCAAAACTATATATATTTTTTACAAGGAAAAAGTTCAAAATTCTAAGAAAATAAGTAATAGTGATGTTGTCATCAAATATGTCACCTCACTCTTTTATTGCTTAGCTTTAATTATTATATGTAACAAAACTCTTTACATGTCTTACAAAAATTAACTATTCATAACTCACCCCTCTCTAATTACCACTCTTAATTAAAAAAAATCTTTTTCTTTTGACATTTTTTAAATTATTAAATGACAATATATTTTAAGTATTTTTCTTTATTTGGGAATTTAGATTGTTTGCTAAACATACTAATAAGTAATAAGACAATAAAAAGGTGTATGATCGAACAATTATTGTCAAGTTTTTTTAAAATATTTTTTTGACAATATCTATGGTCAAACATGTCCATAATTTTATGTCCAAACAAATTTCTTCAAATAAATTATTATATTCAATTTAGTAAAAAAGAAAATATTATTAAAACTTATTATCTAATCAAAAAACAAAATTTAATAAAAAAAGAAATTTTATCAAAACTTATGGTCTAATCCAAAATTTTAGATATTAGTGCAAGTATTATGTCATTACGTGTGTCTAGAGAGCTAGTGGCATTTGAAATTCAAAATATATAAAGTGGAGCCAAACGAGGCATTATTATATTATATTCTCCATAAATCGAGGGTTTTAAACTATCCTTTGCTGCCTCTTTGTCCGTGCATCTTCTTCTTTTCCCCCCTCTCTCTCCTTCTACTCCCTAGTTTTGTTGAAACGTTTTCTGCTTTCTCTAACCAGAAAAATGGCGGAATCACAGAAGAAGTTAACTTACGAAGAATGCCGATTGAAGAGAATCGAAGAGAACAAGAAGAGATGGCAAGAGCTGAAGCTAACTATGCTCGCTGAAGATGTTCACAAAGCTACGAGCCCTAAGCCCTCTCCTGTATGCCTCTCTTTCTCTCTCTGTGTCTCTCTCTCTCGTTTATGCTTGTAGTTTATGTGAATGCACCTCGAATAGAGCGGAATAGATAGAGACGATGTTAACTAGTTTGGGAGTGCGGTGTAATTGATTGATCGATTTATCGTGTACTTATTCGTTTAAATGTGATTTTGGGGATTTTAGATGAAGAAGGTGAAGCCGACGATTAGGCAGGAGGTGGATCGCTCTGCTGTGAGAAGGTCCAATCGTGTTGCGGATAAGCCTCCTCCCAACTATAAAGAAGTAAAGCTATTTCCTTTCTCTGTATCTTACTACTGTTTCCTTTGGACTTCGTTTATTCGATTTTTTTCCCCGGACCTAGTATATCAGAAGTGTTTTCCACTTATTCCGGTGTAACTTGAACCATAAATAGGAGATAGATGTGGGTTTCCACTTAGTATCTTTCATGTATACTTTATATGAACATTTATTATATAGCTGTGTCTAAAGAACCATATGCAACTCACATGCCATAAACCTAATTGTCACATCAGCCATAAGTCCCATAACATTCCAGTCCAGAAACTCTACCTGGCTTAGTGGTAAACCACATCTATCTCCTATTTACGTTACCAGTTCCAAAAAAAGAATATAGTAGATAATATTTTGAATCATCCATGTTGATCATTGTGTCTTGACATGTTTGCCATCGTCATGGTAATTTTGTATCATCTATACCTCTACAGATGAACATTCTTAGTGGGTGTTTGGATTGAATTATTTTAAATAGCTTTTGGCTTTTTAAGTTCTTTTTTATTTAAGTCTTTTTGTTGTATAAGCATGTAATGGAACATTGTTCACCTGATACTTCTCTATAGTCTATGAGTGTGTTGGGTATGAACTATGATGGAAAATGTTTTCCCCTGAATTTGATTTCTTGGAAAACAAGTGAGTTTCTTACTTATTTTCTATTATCTAGTAAGTAAGCAAGAAAAAATATTATCCCAAGGACAATTATATATTATCTAGCAAAACACTATGGAGGTGGAATGAGATGGGGAATGAGCGGTGGGATGGTCAAGGGTGGGGGTTGGGTGGGAGGAGATAATAAATTTGGAATATCACTTGTACAACTTGTTATCCCTACTTTCATTTGGGAAGACATTTTCCTCATTTTTAAGGAACTTGTTTTCCTAAAGAAAATATTTTCCATACATTTTGATCAACCAAACATGGGAAAAATGATGTTTTCCTCCATACCACACACACCCTATATTGTGGGTGTATATTCCTTTAATTCATTTGGGTTGCTCTGTCATAATCAACACTATAGTTGTTGACATGGAAATCTCTCTTGAAAGGGCAATGCATAGTTGGCCATGTGAGAATACATGTTGCAGTAGATGCAGTCCAACATTCAAGATTGTTTGTCCTAGTGTTTTATTTATCTTCATATCAAAGAATAGTCGAATTGGAAATTGTTTGCGAACAAATTTGAAAGGATGTTCTTCATTTTCAGGTGGTGGAAGATAATTTCTCGAAATGCACATGTGCTTGTCATTGGATTGTTAGATTGTAATTTTTGCATGTATGATATTGTTGAACCCGTGGCGATCCATTCGTGAGTCATTGCATGATTCATCTGAAGGATCCAAATTACTAAGTAGCATGATTGGCACATTTTCTTTTAGAATTTACTTGTTAAAGGGAAGACAAATATGGTTAACTTCCCAGTCATGTTTTCTACACATTACCTGTGTGGTGGATGACCATTTGGTGTTAAAGTATTCATGTATTTTTCTTGATAGTGTCAAAACATATAAATACTTTGCTATCTCTGGGAAATTTCTATACCAACATCTCGTTTAGTTGATCCACATATTCCTTTCGACTTGCTAAGTTTGCCCCATTTGTTATAAACTTTGCCAAATTGGCATTTTGGTGTAGTGATGGAAATATTTCTGACATTTAGCTTTCCTATGTAATAGTATCACCTTTGTGTTTGACAATCATTTCTTCTGGTATTAGTATCAAGCCATTCTTTAATGTTTGCTCTTCCTCGTTTCTGACATGGAGTAAGAAGTCACTGGATTTGGAATCCACTAGTGTTATTAAATGCAAAAATGCTCAAAGGTCCATGGGGCTTTAAGCGCAAAATGCAAATAAAGTCTGGAATTTAATGTAAAAAGGCACAAAGGAAGAAAAGAATACAAATATATATGTTTTGTCCAAAACTAATAATTATAAACATGAATGACAAATATATGACCAGAGAAATTGAAAAAAATTATGATAAAGTGAAATATCAATTATTTAGTATCACTTCTTCATAAGAGGTGCATTGTCAAGGAAACTTTTGCCTTAGAACGTTGATGACAACACTGAAGCGCACATAAAGCAATACAAAGCGCTCAAAACGTTTTGAGCCTCGCTTTGCTTCATCGCGCTTAAGGTGCACCTTTGATAACACTGGGATCCACACTTGCTCGCATATGTCTTGAAGTGGATTTTCTCCATCAAAGGCCACAAATAATATCTCATCTAACTGGCATTAAATGTCTCTGTTCCTGTAGATTTAGGAACAATTGGAAGTACTTGCCGAAAAATCGCTTCTGAAGACCATGGCTTTTCCACCAAACGATTCATTGACATCCATTATATCTCTAAAGCTCCTGTCAATTGTTTTAATTGTGTGACACTTGGCCATGAGTGCTTCGTCCCATATTATTATTTTAGTTGCTCGTATCAACTTAGCATCTCCACTTTGTGTTGTCATTTTCATCATACTTGTATTAGTAAGGTCCATGGGATTTAAGCGCAAATAAAGCATGAGCTTTAATGCAAAGGAAGAAAAAATACAAATATATATATATATATGCTTAGTCCAAGACTAATAATTATAAACATGAATGACAAATATATGACCAAAGAAATTGAAAAGCAATTATGATAAAGTGATATATCAATTGTTTAGTGTCACTTCTTTTGTAGAGGCTCATTGCCAAGAAAACGTTTGTCTTAGAACCTTGATGACGATACTGAAGCGCACATAAAGCGAGGCGAAGCGCTCAACACATTTTGAGCCTCGTTTCAGGGCTTAAGCACACCTTTGACTACACTGACTTGTATGTACTGGTGTGTCAAATCTTGAATGAGTGGTACAACCTCTTGGTAATATCGCAGCTAGTACACCACTTGTTATAATCCCCCGTGCTTCATACCCCTTGACTTGATATTTGCCAGAATGCCCGATATAGATATGTTTTTCCAGTTCCCAAGGTACAATATAGATATATAATAGAGAATTAGTTTATTTTTAAATGTCTTTTATCCATTAAATTTAAGCTATAAATAAATTACCAATAGCTATTTGCAATCATTCTGTGTATGATTGAATTAGAACAATTATTTTGGTTCTCAGGTGTGCCTGTGTTTTCTCTAGAAAATGAATCTGCATTTGGGAGATGTTTGTGTGCGTCCAAACTGTGGGAACCTCAGGTAGTTTAGTGAGCGTTTCAAAATTAGGGACTCAAAATTTAAGGTGATAAACCACGAAGTCATTAAATGGTTAAGGTTGTATGAATATGTGCATGCACATTTATACCATGGGTTTAGATGTGTATGGTTTATATTCATTGTATCCATCACAGGAATCAGAGATCATATAGCGAGGATTATGGAAGTATGATAGTAAAAATGCAATAAGTAAATGTGACTCATAAAGTGTGTCATAAGACAATAAATGTTTACTTCGCAAGTGAACATGATTCTGAAATTCGAAGATGGGAGTATCTTGAAGGGGTCTGAAAAATTCAATCTGTAATTAAAGTTTACAATGAAGGTGGATTTTGTTTAAGATTTAGCTACAGCGACAAAGTTGGTAAGCTTAGAGGATGCATGTGTCTTTAACTAAATGTTTAGAAAGTCTAGCAAACTTTTAAAAGCCTCACATTAATCCTAAAGTGCGTTGCTTTTTTTTTTTTTTGTGTTTTGTGTGGCAATAAGTGTGCCATGTTTTGCAGTTGAAAATGGTAGACGATTGTCGAACCTCCAAATCGGGGGTTTATGCATAGTAGAAATTAGTCTTCGGTAAGAAAGATTTCCAAAGCACAAAAGTTAGTAAGTCCCAAGGATGCGGGTATCCTTAACAAAATGGATTAAAATTCTATCTAACATTTAAAAGGTTGCATCAATCTAGAACTTGTAATAAAATTCAAAGTTGGTAATATGAAGGATATGCAATAGTTATTGTTCAAATGTACCAGACTCTGAAAGTCAAAGATCATAAGACTTCAAAAGTGGTTGATAGAAAATCTATCTAGCATTTAAAAGCTACCATCAATCTAGGACATGTATTAAAATTTAGAGTCGGTAATTTAAAAGCGCCAAGTGTGGCAGCAAGTATGCGTGCTAGGTTTTGCGGTTGAAAATGGTTGATGATTGTGGAAGCTCTAAATCGGTGGTTTATGCATAGTAGTAATTAGTCTTCGTGAAGGAGGACTTTAAAAGTGATAACGTTGGTAAGCCATGAGGATGCGGGTATCCTTAGCTAATAGGATCGAAAAGCTATCAAGCCTTTTTTAGGCTGGATCTATCTAGCATATGGAATAAAATTCAGAGTTGGTAATTAGAAGGAAATTTAATTGTTATCTGCAAGTGTAGGACTGGTCGAAGATGGTAGTATGGGTAAGCAGGAAAATGAGTAGTTACTTATCAAGTGAGGTAGACTTGAAAAGTGATAAAGTTGGTAATTCATGAGGATGTGGGTATCCATTATAAAAAGGAAAGGTTCCAGAATCTAGATAGCATTTTAAAGTATCATAATAATTGAAAAGTGCCCTGGGATGGAATGTTATTCAAGATTATGGATGGGGGAAGGGTATTGATGTTTAGACATAAGAGGTTAGTCTAGCTGAGTTCATGGGGGAAATTAAAAGCATTCAAGCGCGGTATTCACTATCTAGCTTTATGTAGCAATTTTGACTTACACTTTGCATTTGATGGAGACAGTTGTCGCTAGCTGCATCCGGAGTAAAGCAGATGATAGATGCCTTCAAATCGGAACAGATGAATGGGAATTGAATTAAGCAGAAAGTTTGATTCTCCTGTTTGTAGTTGGCATTTGAAGAACTGACACAAAAGGAATTGTGTAGCATATCGGAGGAGTTGCCACTAAACAGGGGAGCAGAGCTGAGGGGGTATTGCAGCTCTTCAGGCTGATACGAACAGGTAGCAAGTTTATTTTAGTTATTAGAGCTTTTAAGCGTAATGGGGAGAGTAGATTTCTCCAAGTAAGTTGTAAGACATTCTATATGTTCTCAACATATAGAGTGTGTTTGGTATGCATGAAACTTTCAATTTTTTTCATGTTCAGTTAGTCAAAACTCCTGAAAAACTAGGTCACTACAAATGAGGAAAATGACCTCCTTAATGGAAGTATGAAAAAACTAAGTTTCGTAAGTGACAATTCTATGTTAATTGTGTCCTCCTTCCTCCAACACATCTCATCTTCATTGAGACTCCCTATCCCCCATCCCCACTATCACACCCCTACTTCCCCACCCCCACCTCCTGTAGTGTTTGTCTAGATTATATACAAATGCTTTTAGGACAGAAATTTTTACTTACGTACTAAGCACAGGAAATAAATAGGAGACCCACTTATTTTACTAGAAAGCATTTTCCTTCTTACCGAACACACATGGTATGAATTTTTGATTGATTTGTGTTCCTTCTCGAATAAATAGCTAGCTATATAGTATTCAATAATACTGTGCCACTTTCTATATAGTTCTACTATGTTTAATTATTGTTTTCCCTCTAATTGATATATCAATCAATCATAGTAATGTATGTATATCTTGATTCTGGCAGGTTCTTATTGAACCTTTGGGACGACCAAGGAGGTTTGACTCCTGAAGAAAAAATTATTTTTTGCTTGAGTATTCAGTGATGCATTTTCAATGTGGGCCTAAAATGTGACTTTCTGGTTTACAGCTACAAGCGAAAAGATTTGTTAAATCGCGTCTATGCTGCAGACGAAGATAGGCAGTATGCTATAGGAAGAGCAGAGCAGTTGCAATCAGAGTTTGATGCTGATTTCCCAAGTTTTGTGAAACCTATGCTGCAATCACATGTAACTGGTGGGTTTTGGCTGGTAAGTGAAAGAAAATGATAAACTTGCTGAATGGTATTCTTTGAAAAGTTATTTAGTTTGTTCTGTCTGAAAGCTTTTAGCACTGTAAGAATTTACCACTTCTTTAAGTTGCAGTTTTTGTCTATCCAAACTAGTTTGGGGTTAGGTATAGCTTATTAATTTCAAGTATGGTGGTTCTTTCTAGGGTCTTCCTGTTCATTTTTGCAAGACACATCTCCCTAAACACGACGAATATGTCACCTTGGTTGATGAGAATGGAGATGAATTTCAAACAAAATACCTTGCGTTGAAGACAGGCCTGAGTGGTGGATGGAGGGGGTTTGCCCTTGATCATGAATTAGTTGATGGTGATGCACTAGTTTTTCAGTTGGTTGCGCCAACAAGATTTAAGGTAAACTGAGAATCTTATGTACCGTCATTGCATCTTTTTTCAACAAACAAATCTATTTCTAAATACATCTGAAATATACAACTGTACTCTCTAGATTAAGGTACTGCCTCAGGCTTTGAATCCTACATGGTTTCTCTACTTGGAATTTCAGGTTTACATCATAAGGGTTAATCAAGCGGAAGATTAGGAGACAAAAGATAATGAAATGAATCAAGTAAGCAATTTCATCTCAAGAGATTTTTGCTGTAGAATTTTACGTATTCCAGTGTAGGGTAACTACACGACTTGCATCGCGAGCAATCCATTAGGAATCCACATTTTAATCCGCTTTGACAAATTCCCTTTGATGATTGATCGGAAACTGTGTGCCAAATCATATAAGAAAAAGAAGTACCATTTCTTATGTCAGGAAGTTAGCTGAGATCTCCATGTCTGGTTCAAAGTAAGGTCAACTGATGATTGATAGGCCATTCCCTCCCTATCTGTGTCTTGTTCCATCATTCGACTAATCTGTTATTACTGACTCATTCGAAGGCATAGATTCTCCATTTCTGTCTTACTAGCGCTGGAGCTCTCTGAATCATGCTGGATACTATCTTCATCCTCTTTGATTTTAAGTTGTTCATCTGTCCTCAACATTCACACCTAGAAGAGCTAAAATCTAGTTCATGATGAGGAAGAGAAACTCCTCATTATTAAATGATATTGGGTACTAATGCTTCTTTTTTTTCCGTGTGATTGGCAGGGAACAAAAATGCCATTCACCTGAGTGTCGCTTTTGGGATCACCCTTCTCTCCTTGTAGATGTCTAAATTATTTAGTAACCTGGAGCAAGCATCATTGTAATTATTATTGCTGCTTGGCTACTCCTTCGACATTATAACTTAGTACTAATGCCGAAAATCAACCATGCCACTCGTATGGTGCAATAGTTTTTGTTCATCCTGGATCTTTTCCTTTTAGTTTACAGGCTGTATTTAGTCCTAGTTATTATTTATGTAGGTCTTTTATTAATTTATGGGACGTCTCTGATTTCGTCTGGTATTCCCGACGGTTGACGGACAGCAGCATGTTAACTAATGGGTGTTATGGGACATTCAAATTTTACAAAACATTAAAGGGAGATTGAAATTCAACCAGGCAAGTCTGTTTTATAGTTTTGAGTATTCTACGTAAATAGGTTGAAAATAAATACTTGACACCTTATAACAAGTTTGAGAACTGTTTTACAAAACGAATACAATTCCTTATTTTGTCATTGTACAGTGCACCTTGCACAACAAAGCTACCGTGTACTTTAAGAAGTGATTATTGCA
This sequence comes from Solanum gracilifrons, assembly GCA_029582605.1. NCBI lineage: Eukaryota > Viridiplantae > Streptophyta > Magnoliopsida > Solanales > Solanaceae > Solanum > Solanum gracilifrons. The sequence continues at coordinate 8,117 of JAJOOH010014707.1, read as the reverse complement.
TCTTGAATTCTCCTTGGATCCGGATATAGTTGGTTTCCTTGTCTACTTATAGTTTTGCAGGTTGTTGAGCGTATGTCGGGTCAACGCAAACGACAACCTAAGTGGTTTTTCACATCACAAAAACGGATAATAATTAGAGATGCAGAAGGACTGAAATCAACAACAAAAAAAATAGTAATAATCAAACGCCTTTCTCCTCATACCTTTCCAGCACTTTTACCAGAATGAAGGTACTCAACAGCATCGGCAACTGAATGTAGGCCAACAAATTGTTTGGGATCTATACCAATCTTCAAAACATAGATGAACAGATAATTGTTAGTACTTTATTAGCCAAACCATTCTTTGAAGTACACAAGATAAATTCATCAAGAATGAGTGGATAATAATCAGTTCTATAACAAATCCAACTCAACCTCTTCAAGCCATGGTAGTAGATAGGTTAGAAATTTGATCCGGCAAAAATATACCAACCTTAAGCTTTCCAGAAGAGAAAAGATTAACCAGTCTATCCAAATGCTCTTGCCATAGGTGAGCATATTGTATCAGGAAAAATCCAGCCTGAGAACAAACTCACACAACCAAATTAGCAAAAGATGATACAAATACCATGCACTTGAAAAACATGACATCCAGACAGAACTAAGCACGCTTCTATACAATAGTAAAAGGCAAATTAAGCAAGATGAGCACAAGCAATGCCAAAAAATCCTATTTGAGATCCACAAACGAGGATCTGACAACATATATCCAAATCTCTTAGGACATGGAAGAAATTTCTTTACTAACACTACTTCTTTGGGTAAAGTTAATAATGTAGGTAGTCATCAGAGTCGCATCTGACCAGGATACCTCTCTATTGTCATCGAACAATATAGAAGGTTCTCTATGGAGATACAACATAACACCAAATATGGGGGGACAAAGAGGGAACCTTCTTCCTCCATTGTCATCAAAGATCCAAATGACATAAAATAGGTTTTTCGCTCATCGTAGAGCTTTGAATTCCCTAAGAGATCTTCTTTTTTTAACTGACTCACTCAAAAATCTACTAACTTCTCATTCCAAATCAATTAAAAATTTTAAAAATTAAAAATGCAGCAGTTTTATGGTACAACCAATTCAATTTTTCAGCAAGAATCTCCTAGGGTTTCGAAGAGCAGAGAGGTCAAACTGTTATTGCTCAATCAGTGAATTAGTTTAAATAGGTCATCACACATCCCTTTCAGTTCATTAGTTACCACAGTTCCCCAGCTAACTGAACTTCCCTTCCTTACCTGCGTATGACTCACATGCAATTTTCTCTTATTTTTGGGGGTTACAATCAGGACCTTTACAAATAACCCCCTCTTGGTAATCATCCTTGAGGATGAAATGTAGTGATGGAAACTTAGCTCTCATAAGGGACAGCTGCAAAATTGGGTTTAACCCTGAAGAAAATAGGCGACTAGTGTAGGATTCCTGTTTATGCTCTTGATCCTTCTGGTCATCGTGATGGAGAGACGGCGTTAGCTAGTTTAGAGTCTAGAAAAGAGATTGCGAAGTGTTTGGATTATTCTGGAAGGCAGCGAAAACATATTGGAGTAATGGTTAGACAGAATGTTGATCCAAAAACAGTAAATGTTGCTACTGAACTAAGCATTATGTATGCAGTTTTTCTGGAACTCATCAGGTGCAGACTATCTACACCAATATCTGTGTTTTCATTGACGTTGGTACTCGAAGCTTCACCACTCGCCAAATTTGTTCCTTTTAGGAACTATGCTAGCATGCTCTTCATTTCCTACAAAAGATGTACATGCTCCCAAGCTAGGTCAGCCATGGATTTCTTAACAACATCAATTTCTAGTTGGATTTTTGGTAGTTGATATCCTTCTCCATGGCTGCCATTGCTGTCCAAGAATCAATACTCTGATAATCTTGTCACCAATTCAAATTTGTAGCAAGAATCTCCTAAAGAACCAAGGAAGAAGGGTCCCCGAACAGAGATCTAGTTTTTCAAAGAATAGGAGGAGAGATCAGAGAGAAAGAGACCACTTATAACATGATTCCGTTAGATTTTTTGATCTTCTATACTAATGACAATAATTGACTAGAGGTGGCATCTAATGAAGAAGAAATTATAATAAAATTCCCTTGAAAAATATGTTGATGCGGATCCATTTCAAATTAACCTATCAAACTCCCAGAACTGGGTATGATGGTTGATTATGTATAAAATTTTGCAACCTCTTTCCATTCCCAGTCTGGGAGTTCCTGAAGATAGGTCCAAGAGCACTTGGTTTTCATCCCTCCTTCAGAGTTCAGCTACTGTGGCCTATTTATCTAATCAAAACTAAACTGGGGAACTCATCTTCTAACCTTTCAGGGCCGAATTCCAGCACCATAACTCAAACCTAAACCAGATTTGGTTGCTGATTGCTGTTACTAACATCAAAAACGAATGAGCAATCCTTGATCATCTCACCATAAAATATCCATTATCCTTCCCTTCCCAGAAAACCACCCATACAATCAGCACCCACTTCCCGATGGCTTGTTTGAAGATGCATATAACTAAGCATCCTTCTCATATGGGGCTGTTGCCCTTTAGGCTTTACCACCAGACCAAATGAAATCAAACATACAGATTAACGTGAAGAGTGTTATGCGTTAGTAATCAAGCATGAAAAATAAAAGTCACAAGATCTAAAACTCATACTTTAGTTGTTCTATAACTTGAGTGAAAATTCATAATTGCAATCAGCACATTCATGATATGATACTGTGTAAGGAACATATTAGATCACTGAAACAACAGACAGCAAGACATACCACCGTTTGACTTTTCGCTAGAAGCTTTTCACAAATTCCAGTGTAATTCCGAGGTTTCCACCCATGTTCTCCTTGATACTGAAACCAGAACTTAGTGAGTTGGCTTTCAAAGTCAAACTAACAAGATAGGTGTGTTGAGACACCAATAGAAATTGTATTTCTAAGAGATCATCACAGCAGCCAACAAGAAAGAAGAAAACAAGATTACATCACCCAAAGAAGAATAAGAGTGTGCATCTATGAGAAGTTCACCTGAGAAATCATTCCAATGACAACAAGTCGTCCATAGACAGCCAATGCATTCAAGCAAATGTCAAACATCTCACCACCAACGGACTCGTAGACGATATCAGTACCTTTAGGGAACTCCTTCTTTAAAACCTGGTAAAGGAAAAATGTATATACAACTAATTATAAAAGTTACCTCTAATCTGAAACTAAGACATCATTTGCTCACCCATAAAATCAGAACTACAGCAAACATTTAAGAACTTGTTTCAAAAAGGATTGACAAGCAAAATAAAACAGTGTACCCACCCTTAGCAAATACTGCACTAGGTACTCATGTTTTGCTGCTAATATATCTACATGGTAATGGTCAACTTGCACTCTCCACCCACTACAATGTTCAAAATTCCATTTCATGAACTTAAAACATCACAGAATCAACCTCGCATGACACTCTGTTTCCACATATTGATTTTATTTTTACACATGTTCTGGGCCCTTTAGGAAGAAACGTTACAACAAATGAGACTTCTGTATATAAAGCGTAGTGTGACAGACACTCATCTACATCAATGAGCTCTTGGTTAGTGATAGTAGGTGAGAGAAATTCAGCTCCTCGGAACAAAATATTCTATCCATGACGGCTGGTGGTGAAGGTGTACTATGATGATATTCCTTTTCAACAGTGAGGTGACAACACCAATTGACCAATCAACAAACTAAGTCTCAGTCCCAGAATTATTGGGGTCAGATATACAAAACCTTATATATCCATTCCGCTCTATTCAGGTCCATTTCACTCAGCTACGACATGACTTATTTTCAAGGCAAATTAGTGATTCTGTGAAACTAGAGGTTCTTGAAAGATCCCCATTCAACAACTCTTTTCCCATTAAGGATTTTGACATTTATAAGAACTACCCTGGAGGGGTTCCATGCCTTTCCTCAAAGAATTTTGAGGCATTACATGCTTAGTTCAATGCAATAACACTTGAATGACAAAACTAATAATATGATATTTACCCAAGACAACATCATGCAAGTTATAAGCACATATAGCCAATGAGTTTGAGAAACTTAACAGCTTTTATATCTTCCACTTTGTAGTCAATGACTCGATCGACTCCCAAATCCTTAAGAAGCTTAGCCTTTACATAACCTCCACAAGTTGCAATTACTGTGTTTCCAGCTAATTTTGCAAGCTTCCGTAGCAAATAGTTCAGTATGTGTTAGTAACCTTAACAATATGACAATGAGAAGTAACAGTACAATACAATACATATATCTATCTTCTATATTACCTTAAAAGCATGAACTCCTAACTTGAATGTTAAATTACTATAATATCCCTAACTTAGGTTATGACTTTTTTAATGAGTTGTGACTTTTCCTATAAGTTGTGATTTTTTTCAAAGGGTTGTGATTTTTCGATGAGTTGTGACTTTTTCAAAGGGTTGTGATTTTTCGATGAGTTGTGACTTTTTCATTAAGTTGTGACTTTTCCAAAGAGTTGTGACTTTTTCAATAAGTTGTGACTTTTCCAAACGATTGTGACTTCTCGGAAAAATCACGACTTTTCAGATAATATTGGTTCATACTACCCTTTGATGACTATAAATAGAGGGGAACCCTCTCAATTTTCCACCACAATTTTTTTAATCTTCTATTCTTCTTCTTCTTGCATTTTTTTATTTTTTTTTACATTTACAAAAGAATCTGCACTATTATTTTTTGTTAAGCTTATTATTCAAATCTTCGCTTAAATAAGCAATACTATTTACTATAACATATATTTTTTGAATTGGTAATCCCGTGCAACGCACGTGTCAAAAAACTAGTATATATAGATAGACACAAGAAACAGGAAGAGAAGATATGACATAATTTCACCTATACAGCCACTTCCAAAGGGAGAAAATTTTGAAATGTGGAACGGGAGGACATAAAAAGAAAATCAGCACAACAACTAGAAAAAAAATAATCTAGTAATTAAGAAGCATTCTGAAAATTAATATTTTTTCCAAGTTCCTTGTTCATTTTTTAAGTTTAACCTGCACGGCTAGTTTCCCATTTTCAAAAGAGAGACAAAAATACAAAAGATAAGTTGTACAATTTCACTGCAAGTTTGTTTGATAAGAATGGTATTCACAGCAAATTATTTGACGGGATCAAAAATATTTTATGATAGGTCAAAAAACACTTATTATTTTCCTTATTACATGGCAGAGCACACTTTTATTATCTTATATATGTTGTGGATAAGAGGTCTTAACCTAACTACTCTTATTATAGGTTCGTTTATCTTTTAAGCTATACCTGCACTGCAAATTGCCCTGTTGCTCCTGCAGCAGCAGTCACGAGGACAACTTTTCCCGATTCCATTTGAGCAGCCTACAGATTCAATGGTAAATAATATAATTCAAATAAGAAGAATGAACTAAAACATTCATAAATCAACCCCCAACTGTTATGAAATAGAGTGCACACTGTACATGGCATGACTATAGACAGTCCTTTTTCACCAGAGGCAACAGAAACAGGGTAAACAATTCTTCAAGGAAGATTAAATTAACCTTTTCCAAAGCAATTGATGCGGTCAGTCCAGAGGTAAGCATTGCAAGTACTTCTGGATCTGGTTTTGCTACAGGAAGGATGTGTTTGGAAGGGACCTGAATGTAGAAGCCAAATTACATAAACTCACCAAGGAAAATGAAAGATTAGACAATTCAAAGCTGATTAGAGTAAATGTGCAAAACTGCAGTTACCATGACAAATTCAGCATAACCACCAAAAGTCATTATGGCAGCAGGCATACCAATCTTTAAATTTCTAACAGCATCACCAATTGCAGCAATTATTCCCACAGCCTGCAGTACAGGAGGCTTAAATTTGAGGCAAGCTAATTCAGGAGTTAAAAGAATATATAATGAAGAAAGCATGGAAGTACTCCAATTTAAGGAATTAAATTATGATCAAAGTAGAAAACTGACTTTCATTCAATACTCCTTAACACATTCAGAAACCAATTCAATCCTCCAGTATCACGACTAGTACAAGCTAATAAAACTGTAGTTTACCATAACGTGGTCAAAATGAAAGGCTAAGAAGGTAGCAATAACATAACATGACCAAAGATTACATTAACAGGAGCATATACATCTAGGCTTTCACACTTGCAACTGAAAGTGGACTGAAGTACATACAGTATGGTTTAGTGCAACTGAAATTCAACAAAACACACCAAAGGCTAATTTTCGTCATCTTGTGTTGAAGTTGACTGAAATCTAGCCAACTTAAGGATGCGGATATCAGGGAGGGGTGATGGAAGAGAAGGAGAGAGATGACATAGGTAAAGGAATTTTTCTTGGATGCCTCAGTTAAGAAAACAGGCTTTAAGGAGCGAACAATTGGTTTGAGACTGAGTAATGGAGGGGTGCTCATGTAGACTGGGAAGGAAATTACGGAGAAGACTGTTGCCTCGAGTCTGAGTCATATTTTTTTTGATAACCGTGGTGTCCGGGCCAACTTTGCACACCTCGACTAATTTCATGGGATACCAGCGCAGTTTAAAGGACGGAAAAAAAAAATGACATTTGAAGCAGTGTTATCAAAGGTGCGCTTTAAGCGCGCTTATGCCCTGAAGCCAAGCTCAAAATGTGTTGAGCGCTTCGCCTTGCTTTATGTGCGCTTCAATGTCGTCATCAAGGTTCTAAGACAAACTTTTCCTTGCCAATGAGCCTCTTATGAAGAAGTGACACTAAACAATTGATATTTCATTTTATCATAATTTTTTTCAATTTCTTTGGTCATAAATCTGTCATTAATGTTTATAATTATTGACTAAACTTATATATTTGTATTTTTTCTCTCTTTGCGCCTTTCTCATTAAAGCACACGCTTTATTTGCGCTTTGTGCTTAAAGCCTCCACGGACCTTAGAGCTTTTTTGCGCTTTTCGCCTTTGATAACACTGATTTGAAGGATTGACACTTGAAACCATCGCACCAGTCAATACTTTTAGCATAATCCATCGAGTCACAACCAATTTTTTTGTAAAACAGAATGAAAAAACAAAATAATGCTGAAATAACTTCAGTATATGGATTGATGTGGATAGTTAAATCGGTTCTAACTGATTAGTGCACATCCCTATCCATGTCTAATTAGCAGCTTCCGGAAAGCACTACCACTTCGTTTTCTTTTTTCTTATTTTACTTTTTGGATCAAGTAAAAGCATCACCAATTAGTAATAAAAAATATAAACTGAAAGAGCTAATGCAGTAGACTCTCATCCTTGTGGTTCATTATGTTATATATCCTAATCGAATCAAAAAGGGCAAATGATACAGAATCTCAAGTGAAAATGTGCATCAACAAAACACAATATGAAACTAAGTCAGTACAACTACAATTTACGCAAACATTTTCTGCTGACTGCTTGACTAAAATACCAATAGCCATGTCAGCCTGAAGGACAATGTAGGAAACTGCTGCGCTTTATTTTTTCCAAGTGCCAGTAGTTGTACCTGTGGATAGGGCTTTCGTTTCTATTGATCCGTATTCCAATCTATGATTTTTATGAATGACATTTCAGAATCGTGCATTTTGACAGAAATTAATAAGGATGGAAGATCGCAGCAGCTATAAGGTTTTCCCATGCTGCTCCTTCCAATCTCTCCTCTATACACACACACACACATTTATAGACAATACGCATAATATGTAGTGTATGCATGTATGTGGGCACGTGCTGCATGCATTTTTTCTCTTACAGAAGATTTCCGAATTTCACCAACAAACCCAAAGAATTCAGACAGTTCTTTTTGTACCTCGAAGCCAGAATCCAGTGGAAGGAGGGAGGTGATATCTTTGCCATTTCCACTGAAATACCGCCCTGAGCTGAAGTTGACCTATTGCAAATGCTTCTGTCAGTGAAGAGCTTAACCATGTGTGTATGTTCAGTGGGGGTGGGGCATCAGGGGGGCTTGCAAAATGGCTCAGTCAGAGAAGAACTTAACCATGTTTGTGCATGTGTAGGGTGGAGGAATTTGGGGGGGGGGGGGGGGGAGGGAACAT
>JAJOOH010014706.1:0-26259 GCA_029582605.1 Solanum gracilifrons | reverse complement strand
TATTTCTACTTGTTTTGTAATTTTTTCAATTAATTCGTTTGTTTTTATTACTAACTCTTTGGGTTTCTCTGTTATGATTTCTATTAGCTTTCCTATTTTAGTCTTTGTAGGTATTTGTTCTATATTAAACTTATTATTTAAGTATTGGATTTTCCTATCTAATTCGAATTGTTGTGATTTTAGGAAATCAAAGTTTTGTTCTAATCTTTCTAATATCTTCTTATTTTAATTTTGAGTTATTTCTCTTGTTTCTCGTAATCTTACTATATTCTTCTCTTTTTCTTGTGTTTTTTCACTAAAATTTATTATAAGATCAATTATAGTATTGTATTGCTTATCTTCTGAATGTAAAAGGTGTTCTCCTTGACTATAATTGCACCTTATGACGGAATTTTTTTTTAATATTCTGTATTTCTTTTCAGGGTAAATTCTTAAGTCTAGGTAGTCTAATTGCTTTAATGAATCTATTCTTGCTATTTTATCCTAACGGAATATTTATTTTATTAATACTTTTCCTTTGATATTGTATTCTATTATTTGCGGATTGAATATATATATATTTGATTTCTTTTCTTTTTGTTTTGTAAAAGATGGTGTACGAATCAACTTATATACATATCTTGATTACCTACTAGTTCCTTCCATTGAAGATATTTGGTAACTAGTGAGCTAAGAGTCATGAATAACTTTTATATGAAGTTTTGATGATTAACAAACATGAAAAAATATATGATGTAAGAACAAAATAAGGATTGATAGTGTTTTTAACAAAGAACTACTGAATAACGAGTTCCTTAACATGTCTATTACAAGGACGGACAATAAAAGTATAATGTAAGAGGTGAAGGAATCAGGTCCTTTATAATAGATTGTTGAATATTGTTGATCAGACGCAAAACAAATTTTAAGTGCATGAAAGATTCCTTAAGGAGTTGGGATTATGGCTAATCAAAATGATCAAGAAACAAGAAATCAATATGAAAATATAACTTAATTATTTGCAAACATGGAAAGAGTTTTGAAAATAGAAGACGTGAATGGAAACCAAAAATATACTTCGTAAAATCCCACAAGTAAGCTATATGGAGGATAGAATGATCGCCCAGCCCCCAACCATCCAAATGGTCAAAGGCAAGAAACAAAATTAGTAATAAATCAAACCACATAATAGGATCAATCAATAGTAAATATATCTCCCGTTATGACAAAGATAGTCAAATGACCACTTAATTATTAACATAATCTATGTCTCGATCTCATAGCTGAAATTACCTAATTAAATGTGGATTAGGATATGGGAAAATCAAATTCATGTTGCTTAATTAGATGTAAGAGTTATAGTTGAAAGATTCTACTTGCGGACTTTGGTGGATAAGTTGCACCATACACAATCATAAGTGAACTTTATGTATTCTTCAACTCCCTTGTTGCTTAAAAATAGGATACCAAATGTCTACTTGATTGTTTTCTAATTTTACATGTAATGTCCTCAATATCTCTTAATATTTGAATATTTCTTTGAGGCCTGCACAAGCGGTGGAACATGTGGCTTAATTCGATACAATGCGCAAAACCTTACCAGCCCTTGACATATGAACAAGAAAACCTGTCCTTAAGGGAATGATACTTACTTTCATACACCTGCCGAATAGCTGTTGTCAACTCATGTCGTGAGATGTTTGGTCAAGTCTTATAACGAGCGAAACCCTCAAGTCTTTTTTGGAGGTCCTTCCAAAGAGGTTGGGATCAGACTTTCAATTGGATGTGTCCCGATCAAATCGTTATAACTATTTGATATTATAACCCAATAGACATATTGCACTCATATAATCATATTTTTTTTAGTTTAGACTTGCATATATATTTGCAATAGTATTTAGATACCCAGGGGAAAATTGTATAAAATAACAAACTATAAATTCAAAATAAATGTTATAACCACAATTTCATTTAATTTTAATCCGTAGCATGACACTTTGTCATTCGCCTTTATCCCCAGAAATCTCGCTCGCCACTCTCTCTAATCTCGCTCGTCACTCTCCCTCACCTCTCTCACTTTATACAAACTGTCACGATCCAACCCACCGGGCCGTGCGGGCACCCACTCTAACACCTACGTAGGAGAACCCTCATATCCCAATAATTAAAACATACATAAAAATTAACGAAAAAAGGAGATAAACGAAATCATCGAATTTTCATAAATAAAACTTTAAACAATTTAGAGTTAAAACTCGTAAAGTAACTAACACCCCCCAAGAATTTAGTCTAAACAGGTACAAGAGCTACTAAGAGTACAACTGGACATAATAAATTAAAAGACACAGCTCCCACCATGCGGAAGGAAATATAGAAGCTGCTGGAGAATTCCTTCGACTTCACCTAATGGAGCATCACCAACCTGCATCTAGTCTATGTCAAAAGACATAGCAAGAGTAGTATCAGTACAAAACACACGCACTGGTAGGCATCATCGGTCAACCCGATGCCCACCACATAACATAAGAAACCAACTAGTAAGATCATGAAATAAACCAGTCGCTACTCCACCTTGACCCTCTCTTGACTTACCTCCAAATTACACTAGCACTCTGACTACTAATCACCTTCTCGATTTGTGCTACTTAACAGGTACTTGATCATAACCTAACCATTCTGTCACATAGAATAGTCCCCAAATACAACCACAATCATTCCAACTAATTGCTCACGTCAAACCCTTACTTCCTCTTCACATTACCCAACCATGGTCCATAGTACATTACATCACACTTTCTAACCACTAAACACAATTACCTTTCTCCAAGTGAAATCCATCTAAGCACTTACTCCACGTACACTACCCCCCACTTTTCACCCTTGCCTCATACAAACGACCCTTTCCCAATTATTCGACAACACGATACGTAACAAACCACTAAGTGTAACATACATAAGCCAATACAACAATATAATCACATGCATTTATTGAACATATGCAATACCATCATCATTTACGAACAAGGTTCAATTTCACAATCCTCAATATACATAATTATGACAAGTCATTGGTCCTCTCATGGAACCCAAACCCAAACTGTTAGCAAACCGGAATGTGGTACCCGATCCAAGATTTATGCCGGAACGTGGCAACCGATCCCATAGTTATGCCAGAACGTGGTAACCGATCCATTCAACACACCACAATCACAATCACAAGTATATTCTCAAGTTCATACAATTTAGTCATGATTCATGGCATTCATCTCCCCTCTATCTCTTTTACAACAAGTGTGATCAATAATGCAACATTCACATACATACATGTATCAGAATGAAGCAAGAATAAACATACATCACACAATCATAGAATCACAACCATTACCTAACCCTAGATCATCATCTTAAGCTTCTTCCTAGGATTTAACCATATTTTTGTTCGGTGCACGATGGCCTACACATAATTATATTGTTGATTTACATATGCTACGCGGTGAACACATATTTATAACTACTCAATTCATAAAACCTAGCCTACCTGGGCGCCAAGCAGTTGGATGGAGTTTTGACTTCGATTCTTGTTTCCGGGCTTCGTGATGGTGATCTTGACCAGAAATCCTCCCTTCGTCGCGCTCCTCATGCTAGAAATCTCTCTCTTTCTTTTCCAAGCTTAGCTCATCTTTTTGGGGGTTTCTAGGGTGTTTTACCACTAAATTAGGTATTTTAGGAAGAAGGAGAAAATAGGATTTCGTGTTACTTATGTTTTGCCTCGCCTATCCCACCCTGGCTCTAGCTTACCCCGCCGTGGCGCTACCGTCCTAGCGGTATCTGGCCCACCCTAGCGAGACAATGGCCTAGACTCTTCCCGGATTTTTGTTTCTCCTAAATAACGACGGTTTAGGTCATTACAATAGATACCAATTTTCCTCTCATTCGTCCCCGAATGACCAGTGCACGAGACATCACCCTCCCCATTTTTATTTACTTCTAAATTAAGAAATTGGTCCACTACAAAACACGGCGAATGGGGGCTCTTCCATTAATTGACACGAGAAACGATACTATACCCAAAGACTTAGAAGAAACTTGAGGCAACTTATACGAGAGAACGCGTTCAAATTTTCACAGCCTGATCCCGCCAGAGCGACATGCCTTGCGCTAAGGCGGAGCCGCTGTGGCTGTGCATCTCCCGCTGTGGCGGGGGATCGTAAACAGTAAATGGCGGAATGGGGAATGGTTTCCTCATTTCCTCCTTTTCTAACTCAAAATTCCCCAAAACTCTCTCAATCACTTTACTCCGAACGTCCAGATTAAGGTAAACTTCTAGTCTCTTTCACTCTTTACTTCCGTATTTGATTAATAGTGATTGAATGCTACTAACTGATCTAATTAAAATGGTTTTTTTGGGTAGTTTTCGAAAATGCACATAAGTTGACTCAATTTGTTAGAAAAACGTAGCATGGGTACTTCCCTTACATCCCCAATGTTCCCACAACGTCCTGGGCGTAAGGATTTTGTGAAAATGTGGTTAAACCGATAAAAAAATGGGTGGGGAAAGTTGAAGGGTCTCTTGGTGTAAAACTCGAATTTAGGCCTCATTTAGGAGTTATTTTACCGAAATAATTGCTTATTTAGGTTCTAGGGTAGTTTATATATTCAGATCTGTTGAAATTCTGTCGAAAACGGAGGTTTTAGGATGACGAAGCGCCATTATCGCCCCTGATGTTCGTCTTAAATGAAGGCCGCTCCGGCGGCCTTCACCCGCTCCGGCGGCCTTCACCCGCTATGGCAGGATTATGGCCGCTGTGGTGGGATACGCTAGACTAGTGGCCTGCACCCTTAACACAAAAAATTCTCTCTTCTTATTTTAGCCTTAAACTGACTATCCTATCATGTTCTAACTTATATTCAACTTTTTGCAAGCTCTCTAAATGGCTGGTCAAAATGAAGAAAACTTACCTTTCATCCGGTTCCCCAATACCACGAGTCGGGAAAGGTACCACGACAATCGAAACACAAAGTTCTGCTGTGAGCGGGGTTTCTATTTTCTCAAACTACAGGAAAAGGTGCCTGCCTTCTATGCTCGTCTCATGGAGTTTGGTTAGGCTCCCTTGACAGAGGCTCCCCCAGATGCACGTTCTACTTGGGTGAGGGAGTTCTACGCTGTCCTCCCTACTGTTCGCTGAGATGACCCTCACCTCATCATCCGTATCCGGGGAGTGGACATCCCTCAAAATTCCACCGCCATTAATGAGGCGCTAAAGGTGCTCGAGGTCTCAAATGCGGAGTACGAGGCCAATCTAAGAGAGATGGATCTGGGCTGGATGAGGGACACCCTGATCGAGCTTGTGCGTCGGGATCGGGTCTTCTAGCTACTATAGAGGACATCACTAGTACAGATTGATCACTTGATGCTAAGAGGTGGCTACACTTGGTTACCAGGAGGATTCGCCCGTCGGGAAATTGCACCGGCGTGACATTCCCTCGGGCCTTGGTGGTGGTGTGCGCGGTGCAGGGTATTGAGCTGAATGTAGGGGCACAGATAACTTCAGAGTGGAAGATGTTCTACTGGGGTAACAAGAAGACATTGTTTTTCCTTGGTCTTATCACCACGGTGTGCAAGCGGGCGGGAGAGCCACTGCTCGACACTGATGAGGTACTTCCCATGGATCCCCCATTCACCCTCTTTTGGTTAGACATGCTTCTACTTCTCGGAGTAAGAAGGGGAGGACGGATAGGTCTAGCAACATTCGGGGGGCCGCGGGGTTGGATCAAAAGGGAGACGACGACACTCGCCCTACTGGGTCTCTGCCTCCACTTTCAGCGGCACATCTAGATGAGGACTTGGTAGCTGTGTGGAGGAGAATGGGGTGCCTATCACTTCCACCACCTCGGTTCCCCCTAGTACGGCCTTAGAGCTCAAGATGCTTCGTCGAGAGCTGTGCCAGGAGAGGAGAAAGGGTCTAGCGAGGGACTGCCTACTGGTTCGGATATGTAAGGCAGTGAAGATCATGTTCACTTGCGTCGCTCCTAGGCAGGAGATTCCCATCGTGGATACGGGAGATTTCCATAAATGCTCTAGTCTGAAGGAGGCAATGACAGGCCTGGTGCCCCCGGAGGAGCTAGATTCTGATACCAACATTTCTTAGTCTTAGGGTTCTTGAGTTGTTTCTTTGCCCCTCTTGGTCCTGTAAATTTAGAACAACCTTGTTTTTATCTTTCCGACTCTCTTATGTTTTGTAAGCACATGAATGCTAGTTTTTGCTGTCTGATGCAGCCGATATTTAATCTTAAGGTTTTATGATCTAATTATTTTTGTTGCTGAACATTGTTGGGGTTTGTCGGGATTGTTCGGATGTCATCTTGGTCATCAGATAGTTTAGAAAAATAGGGGAGGCAGGCTGAGGTTCTGCCTCGCCTCATCTCGCTTTGGCGGTCTCGCCCTGGCGAAAATAATCCCTCCCCAACGGTTAAAACGGAAACAAAACCTGACCAAGATTTTTTTGGGGTTTTTCGCTTTTCTAAAAATTCCCAGCCTTACCCTGAAATTTTAGGATACTTTTCATGCTAGGATAATTATTTTCTACCCCCAGTCAATCCCACGATACACGAACCAATTCGTTATCGTTAATTCAGTATCACAACCCACACACCCCAGGATACACCCAAACATTCACACGGTTATTACACAAGCGCAAGAAACGTTCATATCCGCCTCCCAAATCACTTCAAGGTTCTACGTAAACTCTTGTATCGAACCTAGTTAGGATCTTCTTTTCACTACGAGTTTTCACGATACTCAATCATGTACAATTCGCATAACTTTGATCAATTAGGCCATCACATTGCACATATCAAAGTTCAAACACACATTTATAGTTCACATAATAACCTCATCACCTTGAAGCAATTACCACTTCATATTTGTAATTAGTTCAGACAACAAGAATCATGCATTCACAGTTTCCAAGATACACACACAGTCAAGTCCAAATTATTAGTTAGTTTGCTCCATGGATGACTATTACCAATCATCCCTGTATTTACACCACCCCTAGGGCCAGATATCAATTGGAATCTTCTCAGTTCCAATTTTCCCTGCTTGTGTTTCTTCAGTCGTGACTACGACGTCCTGTCCACTTTGTTGAGATACCAATTAAAATCGGGAGATACCAATTAGACTCAACCCATACCACAAGCGACACTTTGCACGAAAGGAGAGAATGAGTTGAACAATTGCCCAGAATGCTTCCTAACTTCCTGAAAATTGGATGTGGACGTCAACACACCAATCCAAAGGAGTCTAGTCCACATTTTGCTTTTGTACTCGGAGACCAATAACCTAGGCTCTGATACCAATTTGTCACGATCCAACCTATTGGACCGTTCGGACACCCACTCTAACACCTAAGTAGGAGAACCCTCATATCCCAATAATTAAAACATGCAGAAAAATTAACGAAAAACGGAGATAAACGAAATCATTGAATTTTCATAAATAGAACTTTAAACAATTTAGAGTTAAAACTGGTAAAGTAACTAACACCCCCAAGAATTTAGTCTAAACAGGTAGAAGAACTACTAAGAGTACAATTGGACATAATAAATTAAAAGACACAGCTCCCACTATGCAGAAGGAAAGATAGAAGCTGCTGGAGAATTCCTTCAATGGAACATCACCAACCTGTATCCTTTCTATGTCAAAAGACATAGGAAGAGTAGTATCAGTACAAAACATACGCACTGGTATATATCATTGGTCAACTTCACGCCCACCACATAACATAAGAAACCAACTAGTAAGATCATGATATAAACCACTCGCTACTCCACCTTTACCCTCTCTTGACTTACCTCCAAATTACACTAGCACTGACTACTAATTACCTTCTCGATTTTTGCTACTTAACATGTACCTTGATCATAGTCTAACCATTCTATCACATAGAATAATCCCCAAATACAACCACAAGCATTCCGACTAATCGCTCACGTCATACCCTTACTTCCTCTTCACATTACCCAACCATGGTCACATAGTACATTACATCACGCTTTCTAACCACTAAACACAATTACCTTTCTCCAAGTGAAATCCACCTAAGCACTTACTCCACATACACTACCCCTCACTTTTCACCCTTGCCTCACACAAATGACCATTGCCACAAATTATTCGACAACACGATACGTAACAAACCCACTAAGTGTAACATACATAAGCCAATACAATAATATAGTCACATGCATATATCGAACATATGCAATACCATCAACATTTACGAACAAGGTTTAATTTCACAATCCTCAATATACACAATTATGACAAGTCATTGGTCTTCTCATGGAACCCAAACTCAAACTGTTTAGCATACCAGAACGTGGTACTCGATCCAAGATTTATGTCGGAACGTGGTAACCGATCGCATAGTTTTGCCGAAACGTGGCAACCGATCCTAGTTAGTTATGCCGGAATGTGACAACCGATCCATTCAACATACCACAATCACAATCACAAGTATATTCTCAAGTTCATACAATTTAGTCATGATTCATGGCATTCATCGCCCCTCTATCTCCTTTACAACAAATGTGATCAATAATGCAACATTCACATACATACATGTATCATAATGAAGCAAAAATAAATATACATCACACAATCATAGAATCACAACTATCACCTAACCCTAGATCATCATCTAAAGCTTCTTCCTAGGATTTAACCATATTTTGTTCAGTGCACGAGGGCCTACTCATAATTATACTGTTGATTTACATATACTACACGGTGAACACAAATTTATAACTACTAAATTCATAAAACCTAGCCTAGCTGGGCGCCAAGCAGTTGCACAGAGTTTTGACTTCGATTTTTGTTTCTGAGCTTCGTGACGGTGTTCTTGACCGGAAATCCGCCCTTTGCCGCGCTCCTCACGCTAGAAATCTCTCTCTCCCTCTTTTTCAATCTTAGAGAAGCTTTTTGGGGATTTCTAGGGTGTTTTACGACTAAATTAGGTCTTTCAAGAAGAAGGAGAAAATAGAATTTCGCGTTACATAAGTTCTGCCTCGCCTATCCCGCCCTGGCTCTAGCTTACCCCGCCGTAGCGCCGCCGCCGTAGCGGTATCTAGCCCACCTTGGCGGGACAATGGCCCAGAGTTTTCCCGAATTTTTGTTTCTCCTTAATAACTACGGTTCGGGTCGTTACACATACACAAATGTATAAGTAGTGTTTGTGTTTGTTTAAAGCGGGAGAAAACTGTGTATACAAATATAAATACATATCTCTTCATCTTATACACTTATTCTTATACAATATAAATCTTTCCCTGCCCAGTTCTCTTTTGCCTTTCGCTCTTTCTCGCTTTATATGAATACAAATTATACAAAATACAATGTATTTGTGTTGTATTAAGTGGGAGAGAGATTTGATATACAAATGTTTTAATTCGATTGAATTGTATACAAATTCAAATGTTATGCAGATATACAAACACAACCATTGATACATATATATAATAGTTACATATATACAATTATCTAACTGATATACATATACAATCACTGCACTTTTTATTCAAACGAGCTGCTGGTCTGCGATTTATACAAATGAGATGCTCCATAGCAAATTTTGCTATGGAGCGCAAATAGCAAAACTGTAGCTATAGAGCGCTAATATGATTTTTATGTTCGCTAAACTTAAAATTTACTCTATATATTATTATACAATGTTTAATTTTTTTTCTACTGCCCAAGTAAGGGAATCTATTTGCCTTTGACTTGACATTCTGAAAAGGGAATTATAGAAGTGTATAACAATATTGTATAAGAGTGTATAAATGTCACTAGCTACAATACAAATTTCGCCTATAATTTGCCGTTGCAATTCTTATTCAAAATCAGTCTAAATCTCTGCAAAATGACTTCAAATTTTTAATCTTCTTAGACTATTTTTGACAAGTCTAAAATCAACCACCGCAAATATCTTGCAAAATCAAATTCAAATTCAAATCCACTTCTTCAAGTTCGTTCAAGGAAGATAGATTATCTTTTGAATACTCCCTCCATTTCATATTAATTGAATTGTTGAGACATTTTTTATTTTTCAAATTAACTTAATTGTTCAATTTTCAAGACTATTTTTAGAATGTTCTTCCAATTTTACCCTTCATTAGTTAGTATTGGAATTAGTTACTCCCTCCATTTCATATTAATTGAATTGTTGAGTCACACCCTTTAAGAAAAGAAGATTAAGACATAAATTAGGTATAACTTTCTATTTTTACCCTTATTAGTTATTCTCAAATTTATGATTAAAATAACTTAACATTAATTAATAACTAATTTCAATACTAAAGCACTTCTGGCCTCCCAATAGCAATGCCAAATAGGCTCTTAGTTTGACTTGGTATAAAGTTTAAGGAAAAAATAAAGACTTTTGAAATGATAGAAATTTGTGTGACTATAAATCATTTCATTAAGGATAAAATTGACATTTTAAAGTTGGATTGCTACTTAACATAAAAGAAAGTAAGTCATATAAATTGGAACAAAATGAGTATAATGTCCAACAACACTAAATAAACTTTATTTCTTCCCAAAATAATTAAGGGATAATATTCTTTCAATTTTATTTGAAAGCAATTCAAGTAAATTATATATGGTTCCAAGGATAATAACTGTCGATTAAATATTAAAACATGAGTTGCATTCTTTTCTTTAAATTTTGTGTAACTCATAAAACACTTATACTAATTTATTCATGTTATTTAAAAATATTTCTACCGATTAGCTTTAGAAACACATACAACACACATGTCCAGAATTAGTTATAATAAGAAAAATGGTTAGTAAAAGTAATAGACCTCACAAGTCACTCCAACATGTGTATTACTCAAAATTTGCACTCAATTTTCTTCCACTTGTGCATACACTCCAAGGTCGTACGTTTCTAGGACCACACTCAAATAGTCTCACCACTCAAGCTTTTTACCATTCAAGGATTTCACTTAGTCTCGTCACGCTTCTACAATCTCAAATAAGCTCAAAGCAAGCTTTCAAATAGCAATTCAAATTGAAATTTCAAATTCACCCAAGCAACTCTAATATTCTGCTTGATTTTAACAACTTGAGCTTGATGATAAACAACTAATAACAATTTGATGTTCTGGTCACGAGAAATGGCTATAGTCAATAATAAGGGTAATTAGAAATTAAGTTATAAATACTTTCTTATTTTTTAGATTAAAAAAGTCAAAAATATATATTTATTTTTAGTATAGTGGACAAATAAAAATAGACCGCGAGAGAGTATTTTAGATAATATGATCATGAGAAGTAGCTAGCTAGCTCTTTGTGTTTCTGTGAAACTTGTTTGGATGGTTGTTACCTATGACAGGGAGAGTTGGATGTTACCATTTGCATGTTCATAATTGAATTATGAAGAACTAGTTAAGTTAATTCTTATACAAAAAATCATTGTGCAGCTATATAGTGACCAAAAAGTTCGAAACATGATTTTTCTTATTTTTTTCTAGCAGCAGAATTATTGTAGTAAAGCACATTCACTCTCCAATAAAATGACTGATTCTTAAAATGAAGTTCATGCATTGACCTTTGCTTGATTCCCCATCTATTGATCTAGAAGCCCGTTATTCACAAAATATAAAAGGAAACAGATTTAAGCAGATGCAACATTTTATTATGTCAGAACTGTAGAAATCTCACGTAAGGTTTAGAGAAATCAAAGATTGTATTGATGATTAAAAGTACTATTGAGTATAGACTCCTTATATAGGAGAAGAGTCCTAGATTAACTATACTTAGAGTCCTTACTACAATACAAAAATATAATTTACATGAGTAGTATAGGTGACTTTAACTCTATAACAGTGAACACGTTAGTTGGACCCGTTTCTTGGACTTGTTTCTATCATCAACTTTTTTCAGCTTCAGCACTTCCCCTCAAGCTAGTGAGTGGAGGAACTGTGTCACGCCCCGAGCCTACACCCTGGGCGGGATTGGCACTCGAGACCCTTGTTGGCCCCAAGCGAACCGTTGACCTGACTTACTTACTCAGCGGAAGACTTAAACATAAGAAATATAACTCATGCATAACTTAAGAAATAATATCTTAGCCAAAATGACAACTCAAGTCTTAAACGTATACAACTGAAATAAATAATACTAAAGAGCTATAACTATCTCTCTATGAAGCCTCTAAAACAAAGAGGGATGTCGGGAGAGGACCCCCGATCATCCTAACAACTGAAAACTAGAAGGCAAATGACAATACGAGTATGTGAGTTGGAATGCTAAACACAACTTAAGCTTGAAAATGATCTAAAAGGAACACTTACCTTGACTTTACTCAACTCATAAATAACTCAACTCAAAATGCAGTGTAAAACAACAATAATAGTGCAATTTATACCAAGCATTTAGAACAGTAAATCACAACTCAATTTGTTAAAGATATGCAATAACAAACTCAACTTTACTCATATATCAAAGTAATATAGTTTCTGTGGGAGATTCTCTAACCGACAACCACCACTATGAGCCTAAGTGGTGATACAACGTGTTGCCCACGCTGCCAGAACTGTCATGTACTTTGTCGTTGTATAGAACGCCTTAACTAAGTGGATCCCCTAGTCTATGCTAAAAGCATCTTAAGGAGTCATCTAAAAAGTATGATCCTTTATTACCCATGATGGCTACATGGTTTATGGAGACTTGAGTTAATATGAATTCACATCCCCATATCGGTGCTCAATACTACTCCTAAAATATACTTAGCTCATATGCTTTTAAAACAATTTTCTTTCTTTGGTTTGAGATAATTACTCAAAACTTAGCTTAAAAGCTCTCTTGGAATCGATGTTACCTTTCTTTCTCAAATGTGAAAAACATTTTAAACTCTTAGGGAATACATAGTCCCCATATGCTTCTTTGAAGAAATGAACTTCAATCTTTACTCTTTGCTCTTTAATTAACTTGAAATTTAAGTCTTAAAACAAAGTTTAAAGCATTTGCAAAAGACTTCTTGAAAAGACTCTTAGAACTTCCTATACTTGGCTCTTGATTTTCCTTGAATTTGAATTTATGGATTCAAGGTTATGATTCATGTTTCTGGATGATTTATAGGTGTTTAGAAGTCATTTATAGTAGTTAGAATCAATAGGAAGTGTTGAAGCACTTTAGAAAGACTTAAACAGACTGAATGATGAAACATTGGTGAAAAACGACGATTAGGGCACATCCCGGGCACGCCGCGCCTGCCCTAACTTTCTGGGACTTCATTTGGGTGCATTGTAGGTGCGCCACCCCTGCCTCTCTGGCACTATGGGGGCGTGTCGCGCCTGGCCCTTCCCAGGTGCGTCTGACGAAAATCTCAAATCGTTTTATGATCCTAAATTGATTATTTTTTATTCCTTTTCTCAAATTCACTTTAGATTCAGGTACCCAAAACATATACTAAAGAATCTAACTCAAACAACTCAAGGAAACAATACTTAAATATCAAGAAAATCCTTATTCTCAACTCATGTTTAAGAACGAAATAATACAAAAACAACTACCAAGAACATTCAAAATTCCAATCTTTTTAGAACGAATTCACGCTAAATCAAACATGCTTGGCACGTGAGTGAACAAACCCAACGTTATGAAAGTCTCACATACATTGTAGGATTAATTCCTTGGTGAAATCCACAACCAAATCGCACGATCTTGGCGAATCTTGAGCTTTCCTTCTCCTTTCTCCTCTTTTCTCTTTTCTCCAAGCCCTAGCGTAGATTTCCAATTTTTCTAAACTGACCAAATTCAGTTTTGACCCTTAATTAATTCATTGAAAAGAATTAAATAAATTGGGTAAGGAAAAGACCAAACTACTCTTTAAAAATCCGGATTGGACATTTCCTTATTTGAACAACCCAACTTCCATTGGGCATAACTCACTCATACGAACTCGGAATCATGCAAACTCGGAGGAGTTGGAAAGGTTATTCCAAGATATTTCCTACAATATCTGTAAACACACCTAACTCATCATGAGCTAGAAGTTATGGTCATTTGAAGTCAACCAAAAATCCAACTTAACAAACTTAACAATTTTCCAGATTTTATATTCTTTCCAAAAATAACTATTTCCACTTTTAAATTTCTTTCTAGTTCTTTTCTAGTTATGGGGTATTACAATATCTCCCCCTTGGGAACATTCATCCTCGAATGAGCTTACTCTTAGTACGCTAAAGGTGTAACATCTAATATTCAGCTCAAACACCCAACAAGCAATGCAAATACAACATGCAATCTCATAAGTTAAAGAGTACTAAGAAGAGAATTAGTACCTTGATCTGGAATTTCTCCGGATTTGAAGAGATGTGGATATCTCTTCTTCATATCCTCTTTAGCTTCGCAAGTAGCTTCCTCAACAAATTGGTTCCTCTAAAGGACTTTGACTGATGCTACCTCTTTTGTCCTCAACTTGCGAACTTGGCGATCTAGAATCTGAACAGGAATCTCCTTATAAGATAAGCTATCCTTGATCCCAATATATTCAGTTGGTATGATCAATGAAGGATCACCCATGCACTTTTTCAACATGGAGATGTGAAAAACTGGATGAACCGCGGCTAACTCTTGTGGTAGCTCCAACTCATAAGCTACATTACCTTACTCTTTTCGATATTCTGTAAGGGCCAATATACCGGGGACTAAGCATCCCCTTCTTACCAAATCTCATAACACCCTTCATGGGTCAAACTTTTAAGTATACCCAATCATCTACTTTAAACTCTAACTCTTTTGTCCTAACATCAGTGTAGGATTTCTGACGACTCTGCGCAGTTTTCAACCTCTCTTGAATCACTTTCACCTTCTCCATAGCTTGATGAACTAAATTTGGTCCTATCAAGCCTGCTTCACCAACTTCAAACCATCCAATTGGAGATCTACATCTTCTCCCATAAAGAGCTTCATAAGGAGCCATTTGAATGCTAGAGTGGTAACTATTATTGTAAGTAAATTCAATAAGAGGTAGGTGATCATCCCAATTACCTTTGAAGTCCATCACACAAGCCCTCAACATATCCTCTAAGGTCTAAATGATGCGTTCTTCTTGCCCATCTATCTGAGGATGAAAGGCAGTACTTAAGTTCACCTTTGAACCCAAGCCTTTTTGGAATGACTTCCAAAACTGGGCAGTAAATTGTGCACCTCTGTATGATATAATCGAAATAGAGACTCCATGAAGTCTTACTACCTCTTGAATATATAGCCTGGTATAATTCTCTGCTGAATGGGTAGTCTTTACCGGTAAAAAATGGGCTGATTTTGTCATTCTATCGACAATCACCCAAATAGAATCATGCTGCCTGCGAGACCTTGGCAAACCTGTGATGAATTCCATATTAATCATCTCCCACTTCCATTTCGGAAGTTCTATATTCTGAGCCATACCACCAGGCCTTTGATGCTCTACTTTAACTTGTTGGCATTCAAACACTTAGCAACAAACTCTGCAATGCCCTTCTTCATGTTATTCCACCAATACACTTCTCTCAAGTCGCGATACATCTTTGTGGAACCCGGATGAATGAAATATTTGGAGCTATCTGCTTCCTCCATGATCCTCTCTTGGAGTTCATCCATCCTTGGTACACACAATCTACCTTGATATATTAGTACACCATCTTCCCCTTGTTCAAAAGCCATAACTTTCTACTTATGAACATATGCCTTCAATTTAAGCAAAATTGGGTCTTGGTATTGTTTCTCTTTTACTTTTGACACTAAGAATGATTCAACCCCTTTCATCACCACTACTCCTCCTTCGGTGGAATCCATTAGTTGAACTCCTAACCATGCAAGTCTATGCACATATTTCGCTAACTCTCTCTTTTCTTCCTCAACATGGGCGGTACTACCCATCGACAACTTGCTTAAAGCGTCAACAACCACATTAGCCTTACCTTGGTGGTAAAGAATACTCATGTCCTAATCCTTGAGTAATTCTAACCACCGCCATTGTCTGAGATTAAGCTCTTTTTAAGTAAACACATACTGAAGACTCTTGTGATTAGTGAATACATCAACATGAACAGCATACAAATAATGACGCCATATTTTCAAAGCAAATACTACAACAGCCAACTCTAAGTCATGGGTTGGGTAATTCTTCTCATGAACTTTCAACTGTTTGGAGGCATAAGCTATAACTTTGCCATTCTGCATTAAAAGACAACCCAAACCCACTCTAGATGCATCACAATACACCATAAAGCCTTGCATACCTTCTAGTAAGGTCAAAACTAGGGCAGTAGTTAACCTCTTTTTCAATTCCTGAAAGCTTTTCTCAGAAGCTTCCAACCATTGAAATTTCACTGTCTTCTGAGTTAACTTGGTCAAAGGGGATGAAATGGATGAGAACCCCTCTACGAACCTTCTATAATAGCCAGCCAAACCCAAGAAACTCCTAATGTCAGTTGGAGATGTGGGTCTAGGCCAATTCTGCACTGCCTCTATTTTCTGAGTATCAACTTTAATTCCCTCTCCAGACACAATGTGGCCAAAGAATTCCACAGACTCATGCCAAAACTCACACTTAGATAACTTGGCATACAACTCTCTATCTTTCAGAGTCTGAAGAACTATTCTGAGATGACTGGCATAATCTTCTTCATTCCTTGAATAGATTAGTATGTCATCAATGAAGACGATAACAAACATATCTAAATAAAGTTTGAAAACTCTATTCATAAGGTCCATGAATGTTGCATGCGCATTGGTAAATCTAAAGGACATGACCAAATATTCATAATGACCATTATGGGTTCTGAAAGCTGTCTTTGGAATATCACATTCCCTTACTCTTAACTGATAGTAGTTAGATCTTAGAGAAACAGGTGGAACCTTGATGTTGATCGAAAAGATCATTAATCCTTTGGAGAGGATACTTATTCTTGATGGTAACCTTGTTCAACTGACGATAATCTATACATATCCTAAGGGAACCATCCTTCTTCCTCACAAACAAGACCGGAGCTCCCCAAGGTGAGACACTTGGTCGAATAAAGCCCTTATCAAAGAGGTCTTTCAACTACTCTTTAAGATCTTTTAACTCTACTGGTGTTATTCTGTATGGTGGAATAGATATGGGATGAGTATCTGGAAGGATGTCTATACCGGAATCTATTTCTCTGTCAGGAGGGCCTCCGGGAAGATCATCAGGAAAGACTTCTGGAAACTCTCTTAATAATGAAACTAACTGAATATGATGTATCTCAACACTAGAGTCATTAACTCAGACTAAGTGATAGACATAACCCTTGAAGACTAACTTTCTTGCCTTAAGGTACGAAATGAAACGACCCTTAGGCACTGCTGAACTACTTTTCCACTCTAAAACTGGCTCATTTGGAAACTGAAACTTGACAACTCGAGTTCTACAATCAACTGAGGCATAATAGGCGTAAAGCCAGTCCATACCAAGAATGACATCAAAATCTACCATGTCTAACTCAATTAAATCAGCCATGGTACTCTTTTGATTGACGGAAATGGGACAATCACGGTAGACTCTCTCTGCTAGAATAGACTCACCAACATGTGTAGAAACACTGAAGGGTTCACTAAGTTGTTCAGGAATAACATCAAAATTCATCGCAACATAAGGTGTTAGAAAAGATAAACTCGCTCCTGGGTCTAGCAAAGCATAAACATTAGAGTTAAAGACTTAGATCATACCAGTGACAACATCTGGCGAATCCTCTTGCTCTTGGAAACTGGTGATAGCATATAGGCGGTTTGATCCTCCACTAGTACCGGAAGTAGCCCCTCTAGGTGCAGCTTTGTCTGGTGGAGCATCTAAAGAAGACTGGGCTCTATTGCCCTAATTTCCACTACCTTGCCGGTTCTTAGGACACTCTTTCATAAAGTGACCCTTTTGTCCATACTTGAAACAACCTGACTGGCCATCACGACACTTACCTGGATGAGTTCTACCACACTTAGCACATGCAGGATCCCAGTTACCTCCTTATGCCACACTACCCTGAGATTGGGGAGGTCTAGCCCTGAAATGCTGTGAATTCTAACTATTGTACTCACTTTTGTTTTTGGGTGCATGTGTATTAGCAGATGATGGAGTGGGTCCCTTTTGCTTTTGCTGTAAGGACAAACGGTTCACATTACTTTTCTGCTACTCGGACTCATTCCCTGTCTTAGCCTTCTTGTTCTTAAACTCCTCCCTATCCCTCAACTTCTCTTCCTCTACCTGCTGCACATATACCATTAACCTCGATATATCCGTGTCCCCAATTAGCATCGCTTCCCTGCCCTCTTTGCTTGATAGACGGGATAACCCAGCCACAAATAGACTCATTCTACTCCCATATCCACAACCATCTCTGGAGCATAACGGGATAGTTGGGTAAACTTCAACCCATACTCATGAACACTTAGGGGTCGTTTGGTAGGGAGTATTAGGAGAAATAGTCCAAGTATTATGTGTGGTATTATTTAGTACTATGTTTGGTAGGAATTTTGGGTCGATGTATAATCAATCCATGGATTAGTTATACACCCTACATGGTATTATAGGGTGTATAACTAATACCTTCCATTTGGTGGTATTAGTTCTAATACCATGAGACTAATCTAGGTAAAGACAAAAATACCCCCTCAAGTCCTTTAAATCATTTTGTTTATTTTCTTGATTTTATGTTTTATATTTATACTAATAAATTTATTTAAATAAATTAGCTTACAAATTTTAGATATAATTTTTTGTTTCTAAAATATGAGTTATTTAATCTATTTATTATTAATATAAAATATTATAATCCGACTAATATGCTAATGTTGATGTATGAATTTAAGAACAATACATAAGTCAAATATTGCCTCTTAACAGAAGTCCATTAAACATTACACAAGTAGTCTAAAACAAGAGCATATATATATATAAAACATCTCGAATATAAAGATAGTTTAATTTATTTTTCTATATATATATTTTTTTTTTTTTATGATAAGGAGTTTTTTTTTAATTTATTGATACAAAACAAAGTTCAATAAATTTTCTCTATAAATTATTATAGTTGTATGATATTTTGAGATATTAACTCCAATTTATTAAGATGACATTTATTTACTCTCAAATAATTTAAGTGAGAAAAGAGAGAACATGACAATAAAAATTTTATTCTCCTAGATAGTTAAAATGCTATAAAAATATAATATTGTCTGTCAATTATCTACCTTGACCCAATTACATGAAATAGAAAATCCCATAATAACTCAAGGGTATAATTGGAAATAATTTTTTTTGTAGAGTTTTAAACCACACACAAAACTAGGTAAGAAACAATGAACCAAACACTTGGTAAAAATAATCCCTGCATTACTAATCCATGCATTACCAATCCCTGCATTACTAATCCATGCATTATTGATCTTTGTACCAAACGACCCCTTAGTGACTCTTGCTTAAGGGTAAGGAATTCTCGTACCTTAGCCTCTTTTAGTTCTCGGGGGGAAGAAATGCCCCAGGAAAGCCTCCTCAAAACAAGCCCAACTCGCAGGCGGTGCATCCTCAGCTCTGTTCTTCTTCCATTGGTAAACCAAGTCCTAGCAACATTCTTCAGTTGATATGCTGCTAGTTCAACTCGCTCAGTGTCAGCAACATGCATAACATCAAACACCTTTTGCAGCTCCTCAATAAAGTTCTCTGGATCCTCAGTAGTGCTTGAACTAGTGAAACTTAGAGGGTTCATCCTCAAGAACTCACGAATCCTTGAAGTGTCAGCCTCTTCTTGTCGAGCTCCTCTTTGTTGCCCAACCTGATTAGTCATAGCTTGACTTAGCATCCTAATTGCTTCCCTAAACTCAGCATTGGTAACTTCTACTTGGAGTTGCACTTCAGGTGCTTTGGGTACCCCTTGCTCCTCAATATTAGGCCTAATAGGACGACCTCTGACAGCTCTTCATGGATGCATGATTATCTGAAAACATGTGCAAGCACAAATTAGAGAGAAACTTTTTAGAGATCAAACTCTAACGCACGAAATGAGTGCGAAAGAAGTGAGAAATTTTCCTAAGTGTTGCAGCCTCCTAATTATAGATGTGACGCGTTTCACACCGATAACTAGGACTCTACAGATACGCCTTCATAGACTCCTTAGGACTCTTGAACTCTGTGCTCTGATACCAAGTCTGTCACGCCCCAAGCCTACACCCTGGGCGGGACTGTCATTCGAGAACCATTGCTGGCCCCAAGTGAACCCTTGGCTTGACTTACTTACTCAATGGAATACTTTATGATAAGAAATATATTACTCATGCATAACTTAAGAAATAATATCTTAGCCAAAATGGAAACTCAAGTCTTCAACGTATACAACTGAAATGAATAAGACTAAAGAACTATAATTATCTGTCTACGAAGACTCTAAAACAAAGAGGGATGTCGGGACAAGACCCCAGATCATCCTAACAACTGAAAACTAGAAAGCAAATGATAAAAAGAGTCCTCTAGTATGTTAAGAGGCTCACCAACTTACTTTGAGTGCTCAACTTGATCAACGAGCTGCTGGATGCTAATCCTGGTTACCTGCGTCTGCATGATAAGACGATGCAGGCCAATTGGAATCAGTACATTGAATGTACGAGTACGCGAGTTGGAATGCTAAACACAACTTAAGCTTTAAAAGGATTTGAAAGGAACTCTTACCTTGGCTTTACTCAACTTATGACTAAATCAACGCAAAATGCAGTGTAAAATAACAATAATAGTGCAATTTATCCAAGCATTTAGAACAGTTAATCACAACTCAATTTGTTAAAGATATGCAATAACAAACTCAACTTTACTCATATATCAAAGTAATATAGTTTATGTGGGAGATTCTCTAACCGACAACCACCACTATAAGCCTAAGTGGTGATACAACGTCTTCCCCACACTGCCAGAACTGTCCTACAGTTTGCCGTCATATAGAATGTCTTAAATAAGTGGATCCACTAGTCTATGCTAAAAGCATCTTAAGGAGTCATCTAAAAAGTATGATCTGTTACTACCCATAATGGCTACATGGTTTATGGAGACTTGAGTTAGTATAAACTCGCATCCCCATATCGGTGCTCAATACTAGTCCCAAAATATACTTAGCTCATATGCTTTTAAAACAAACTTCTTTCTTTGGTTTGAGATAATTGCTCAAAACTTAGCTGAAAAGCTCTCTTGGAATCGATGTTACCTTTCTTTCTCAAATGTGAAAAACATTTTAAACTCTTTGGAAATACATAGTACCCATATGCTTCTTTGAAGAAATGAACTTCAATCTTTACTCTTTAGTTAACTTGAACTTTAAGCCTTAAAACAAATTTAAAAACATTTGCAAAAGAATTCTTGAAAAGACTCTTAGAACCTCCTAGACTTGGCTCTTGACTTTCCTTGAATTTAATTCATGGATTCAAGGCTATGATTCATGTTTCTTGATGATTTCTAGTTGTTTAGAAATCATTTAGAGTAATTAGAATCAATAGGAAGTGTTGAAGCACTTTAGAAAGACTTAGACGGACTGAATGACGAAAAACTGGTGAAAAACAACGATTAGGGCGCATCCCGGGCAGGCCGCACCATCCCCAACTTTCTGAGACTCCTTTAGGGCGTACTGCAGGCGCGCTGCTGCAGCCTTTCTGGTGCTATGGGGTCGCTACACGCCTGGCCCTTCCCAGGTGCGTCTGACGAAAATCTCAACTCGTTTTATGATCCTAAATCGATTATTTT
The DNA here is from genome assembly GCA_029582605.1 of Solanum gracilifrons. Taxonomy (NCBI): domain Eukaryota; kingdom Viridiplantae; phylum Streptophyta; class Magnoliopsida; order Solanales; family Solanaceae; genus Solanum; species Solanum gracilifrons. The sequence goes on along the minus strand of JAJOOH010014706.1, from coordinate 4,486 downwards.
TCTTTCTTTTCTCAAATTCACTTTAGATTCAGGTACCCAAAACATATACTCAAGAATCTAACTCAAACAACTCAAGGAAACAAGACTTTAATAGCAAGAAATTCCTTAATCTCAACTCATGCTCCAGAACGAAAACAATTCAAGAACATTTACCACAAACATTCAAAATTCCAGAATGAATTCACGCTGAATCAAATATGCTTGGCACGTGGGTGAACAAACCCAACGTTATGAAAGTCTCACATACCTTGTAGGATAATTCCTTGGCGAAATCCACAACCAAATCACACGATCTTGGCGAATCTTGAGCTTTCCTTCTCCTTTCTCTTCTTTTCTCTTTTCTCCAAGCCCTAGCGTAAATTTCTAATTTTTCTAAATTGACCTAATTCAGTTTTGACCCTTAATTAATTCATTAAAACGAATTAAATAAATTGGGTAAGGAAAAGACCAAACTACCCTTTAAAAAGCCGGATTGGACATTTCCTTATTTGAACAACCCAACTTCCAATGGGGATAACTCACTCATACGAACTCGGAATCATGCAAACTCGGAGGCGATGGAAAGATTTTTCCAAGAACTTTCCTACGATATCTGGAAACACACCTAACTCATCCTGAGGTAGAAGTTATGGTTGTTTGAAGTCGACCAAAAACAATCCAACTTAACAAACTTAACAGTTTTCCAGATTTTATATTATTTCCAAAAATGACTATTTCCACTTTTAAATATCTTTCTAGCTCTTTTCTAGTTACGGGGTGTTACAAGCTGTTACTCCTAGTTTTCTTTGAAACCCATAAAAAACTTGTTTTGTCAATGGTTTGGTATGAATGTCAGCTACCTGATCCTTGGACCTCACAAACTGAGTAACACGTTATCCTCTGGCCACCTTCTCACGAACAAAATGATAGTCCATTTCAACATGTTTGGTTTTAGCATGCATAATTGGATTACTTGTCATGTACAAGGCACTCAATTTATCACAATATAATGTAGGAACAGATTGGAGGAACACCCCAAGATCATGAAGTAGATATATGATCCATGTCATCTCTGTTGTAGTGGAGGCCAATGCTCTATAGTCAACTTCAACACTCAATCGTGCTACTGTGGTCTATTTCTGGAAGTCCCAGAAATACAATTTGCACCTAGGTAGATGCTATATCATGTAGTTGATCTTCTAGTGGTGATACAACCTCCCCAATCAACATCTGAATATCCATACAACGTATAAGGTGATTGTGAAATAATTCTGAGTCCAAAGTGTAGAGTACCTTTGATGTATTTGAGAATCCTTTTGACTCCTTGAAGGTGTTAAATGTTCGGACTTTGCATAAACTGGCTTGCTATATTCACAACATGAGTGATATCAGGTCTTGTGAGTTCCAAGTACGAGAAACTCCCTACTATCATTCTGTATAAGGAGGCGTCTGTAAGACTTCCCACAACTTCATGTCAGCTATGCTTTTGAGCCGAATGAGTAGCTATATATAGCCTTTGCCAAAGTCATCTATGTCTTGCCCAACAACTCACCATCATACTTACTCTGACTCAAGTGAATTCCCCCTTCAAAATACTTAACCACTACTCCTAGGAAGATGTCATGACCCAAAAAATGGACGTGATGTCACTTGACTATTCGAACCAACATAAGTCAGCCTCAACCCAACAAAAACAAAAGAAATGCGAAAATATAAAGCAAGAACAAGATAAAGTGGAAAAGTGCAGAATTAACAAATAAGTGTATGTCTCATTCTTTGTTTTTCAAATGGAACAAAACTTAAAAAAGGAAAAGAGGGCCCACCAGGATGACAAGCAGCTGCCTCTCAATAGTCCTTTAACAAGCCTCGAAAAGTAAGAGAAGAAAGGATGATCACAGAGCTCCTTTGATAATCACAGTTCAATAGTCACAATTCAACAACCAAATGAATAAAGTAAGTCAATCTCAATGTCAAGTAGATTAATCACACACAACAAGTGTATCAATCACAATTAACAAGTAAATCACACATAAACATCAAAATACATCAAATCACAATAATCAATCTATCACCGGAACCATTTCCCATCAATACAATATCACTAGATGGAACCATTTCCCATCATCTTTATATCAACTCACTAGCCAGAACCATTTTCCATCGGTTTTATATCAAATCACTAGCCAGAAATGACCTCGGCATCACAACACTTGCTGGAAATGACCTTAGCATAATAGCACTCATAGGTAATGACCTCAGCATCATAAAAACTTGTCAAAAAATACTTTGACCTCATAACCATTACATGTTTCATCACAGTGTTCAATAATTAATGCACACAGGCAATATCATACCACATGGAAGAGACAACAACTCATGCAATTCAAGTCCACATTCATGCTATCAAGCATTTCATTAATCAATAAGGGTCACAACAAGGTAATTTACATCATCATGTTCATTACATAGTCTTTTCTATTTCAATCTCTTTTTATTCATTAAGATTTATCAAGTGGAAAATTAGCCCTTCACCTCATCCCTATTACTCCTAACACACTAAAAATGAAGGGAATACACGAATTCTACGAGAATACAAGGTTTATGAGATCACTTGGCTTAAATCAATTGATAAATCACTCAAAGAATTGAGTCTTCCCCTTCCGAATCACTTTCAAAGCCACACAATCCAATTATTTTATCTTAAAAAAATAATTGAATCGCCCTTGATGAGTTCTCAAAGCTCCAAAAATGAAAATGGAGAAGAAACCCTGAAATTAAGGTTTAACACTACTAGGGGTCTGCGAGAATGCTAACTGTGCCCGCGAATGCGGGATTTAATGTGTTGGACCTCCGTGAACGCAACAAGTCTCCCGCGAATGCGGAGTTCAACGCCTTGACCTCCCGTGAATAAGGTTGAGACTCTAAGAACACGAGTCCTCACCCCCTCTAGTCCGCGAATGCGGCCACAAGCTCCATGAACGTAGAGGGTGCACCAGAACACATCAGAAGAAAAAAATATCTGACTATCAAACTCCGAATGGACACTCGGGATTTGTTTGAAACCCCGTGCACATAAATAAAATATGTGAATCAATTATCTCAACGTTCCAGACTCAATGGAATCGTCTAAATACGAATTTGAGGTCTCCCTGACCTGACTTCCATGAAAACTACAAGAAACTAACTTAACGCCTAAAAAGGCTAAAACAAGATTGGTACCTTACAAAAATCAACCAAGATGTCACCTAGGCTTAAAATCTTCCCCCAAATTTAACGAAACTCCAGGAATATGATACGAGAATCCAATCCCCGAATAGTTTTCAAAGTCAACCCAAATGCTAAATTTTCATAATTTTACAACTTAGGACCTTATATCCTTAAAAGACTTTGAATCTGAAACCAATAGCTCTCACTTCTTAGATTCCACATTTTGGGACTGATGGAATCGATAGCATTCTATTCTAATATTTGAAACTCCAAAAGACTCCAAAAGACTCCAAAAACCACTTTTAAGCAATTTTGCCTTGCAAGATTACAAACTTACCAAATTCTCAACTTTTAACTCAAAGTTTGAAACCAATTTTCAAAACTCGAGGTCGATATTGGGTGGTGAAAAATAGTAAATTCACGAAAAGTTCCAAATATGACATACCAGGTCATTACATTATCCACCACAAAAAACCATGTTCGTCCTCGAACATAAAGCAAAAGAAATTACATGAAGCTTTGAAAATCTGAGGATATCTGACACACATATCTGATTCTGTCTCCTAAGTCGCCTTACCGACTGAACGGTGCTTCCACTAGACTTTCACTGAATCAATCTCTTTGGTCCTCAGATTTCAGCCCTGCCTATCAAAGATGGTTATAAGATCCTCCTCAAAAGATAATCCTAGAACCATCTCACCTAAATCAAGAGAAAGTCCATTGGACTCATCCGTCATGTACTTCTGAAGCACGGATACATGAAACATAGGATGCACAGATGACAAACTAGGAGGCAAGGCCAAATTGTAGGCCACTGATGTGAGGCTAAAATACATATTTTAAATCATTATTTGCCTCACATTTAGTATTTATATCTGTCCTTTTTGAGCCTGGATTTTATGAATTGTGCTAAATAGTGTATTTTATTTATAGGATTAAATTGGTGGAAAATGAAGAAGTTTGGAGCTAAAAATAATTAAAGATGGAAGATTGAAGAAGGAAATCAAGAAGATAGCTTAATGGATTAAAGTGAATATTATATTACTCCCTTCGTTTAAAAAAGAATGACCTCTTTTTTTGGGTAACATTTTAATCTCAACTTTCCACGTGGCATGTTTAAGGCCACAAGTTTAAAGGACAATTTTGTACATTTGACATAACTTTAATTTAGGACCACAAGATTCAAAAGTCTTCTTTATTTTCTTACACTCCGTGCCAACTCAAACTAGGTCATTCTTTGTGAAACAGAGGGAATAATATTTATATATATATATATATATATATATATATATATATGCAT
>JAJOOH010014705.1:0-17106 GCA_029582605.1 Solanum gracilifrons | reverse complement strand
GTTGTGCCTCGAGGCCCCTCCCCCCGAGAACCCCGAGGCATCGTGCCTCGAGGCCACTTCCCTCCCTCCCCGAGAGCCTCGAGGACCCCTCCCCCCACTGAGGCGTCGTGCCTCGAGGCCTCTCCCCCCTCCCCGAGAACCCCGAGGCATCGTGCCTAGAGATCCCCAACCCCTCCCCTTCCCTTGAGACGTTGTGTCTCGAGGCCCCTCACCCACCCTCCCCTTTCCCTGAGGCGTCGTGCCTCGAGCTGTCCTCCCTCCCCCCTTCGAGATCCCCGAGGCGTCGTGCCTCGAGGTCCCCCTCTCGCCCGAGAGCCCTAAGGCGTCGTGCCTCGAGGCCCCTCCACCCGCTTGTGGCAGGAATACTGAATAGTTTCTGTGTTAATGAAACAACCCATAACGCTACTTCTGTACACAAACTGACTAGACTTTCTAAGCCGGAGAGAAATAGTAGTGTACAACAGACTACTCTACTGCAATGTCAATGTTGATTACTACAAAACAAAGACGCTCTCTGTTAAGGCTAGCTCTTCCGTGGACATTGCAAGTTACTGGCTATATAAGATTGAATGCCACGAGTTAATTCAATAGACAATTGGAATACTGAAGTTGATGCTTCTTCTCATATCCCTGGCTTAGCTGCTTATGTTGTGGAAGAACTCTACAAGTACAATTTGAGGGTAATACTTCCTTGCAACAAATTTGTACTGTTTCAGAAAACCAAATATTAGAATATAGGAAATGTATGCAGATGCCTAGATGACTCTGCATGTACATAAACATACATATCTATGAAGTCATTATTCAGTTAACATGATTTGATTAGAGTTGAGAAGGTAGATCATTTATCCTAATATAATAGAATGTGTGCAGTTCAAACTCCAGTATACAGGCTTGGGATGAATTGAAAAGAGAGTTATGCAAACCTATATCAAGAAAGTATACATTTGTTAGGACTTCATTCCACTAATCTTCATTGTAAGAAGGGGCTAGGATAAATTACCTTGTGTTGGCTGTATTTTTCCCTGACTACTGGTAAGCTAGAATTGTTGGTGTTGCAGAAAAGGTTGTGTAGTGCAATGACAATCTCGTAAATCGGAGGGTTGGTACAAAGTATAACGCCTTAAGGTAGAGTTCTGTATTAGGAGTTTTCAAAAGTCAAATTTTCTAACAATATATTTGTCGAAAGAAGAATAAGAAGGAAAATGCATTATAACATTTTATATGATTGTCATAATGCTAATTTGTACATACCCAAGGTTTCCCTGAAGGAAGAAGAATATATTTGGCCAAGAAAATTGCAGAAGCAACAATGAGTGATCGAGCATAAAAAAACATTTGTATTCTAAAAGAGAGAGTTCTGCAATGTAGCTAGCCAAGTGTTCCAACTGCAGTGACAAAACCTGTAGATTATAAAATTTATTCAACTCTTGTTTCCTATATAAAACATGTTGGAGTTATCAACCTTAAGTGAAGCGGTTACCTCATTAAGTCCTTGAGCAGCTCGAACAAACCTCCTGCAGTATATCTCAACAATAAGTTCCAAAATCATCATACTCAAAAACAACTACTAGATCATGGTAAGAATATTAACCTCAGAAAACATTTGGCGGTTAGAGCTGTCATTTTAAACTTCAAGTAATTTAAAACAATAGACTCCATTTGAAACACCTACATAATACTACGTCTTAGCGCCACTGCAAAGTTTAACCATTGAAGGTTCTGTGAATCAAGATCATATACCTCCTCCTTGAAGTAAGTGTTGTTTGTTATGTAGCAGAACTCTTCGACTTGAGGTGCACAGATCTCCTCATATTTTCTACAATAAAGCATTTCCGATATTAATATTTTAGAGCATTTTCTTACAGATATGCTTGAAATATTTGAGGAAACAAGAATATGAAAAGCACTCAAGGAAAAATGTGTAAAGATCATGGCGAAAACATATGCAATTTTTAAAGTTGCATAATTCAAAGATGAAACTAAGAAATGTTTTCAATATTTCTCTCTATAAAATTTACGATGTGATCATCATGCTAGCTACTTCAAGCAACTGTAGTCGTTGTCTGTCCATCAAATTGCTCGAAAGATATTGATCAATGTAGTTAATTGTCAAAAGCAGCGTATTGTAGCTTCATATTTTGTTTGCTTAATTATAAGCTCTACATAAATGATGTGATTTTCATAATATTCAAAACTACAGCCAGACACACTTTTTTTGATTCTCGAGGTTCGAAACTTTCATGCTATGGGCTTGCTATTGCTATGAAAAAGTGGGTATAACTTGTGCAAAGTTCAATCTATCATATCATTCAACTTTCAGCAACCGAGCTGGTAAATCAGAAATTTGGAGAGAAACATATGATCTCAAAGAACACATTAGGGAAAATATTTCACATGCCATAACAAATGGAGAAACTGAGAATAAAACGATAACAAACCCAGTGTAATCCACAAGTGAGGTCTTCGGTGTTATCACACTAATCCAACAAGTGGGGTCTAGGAAAGATGGTGTTTACCCAGGCTTATCCCTACCTTGTGAGGGTAGAGAGGCAACATTTTTTTTGTAAGGTGGATAATCATAATCACACCCCAGCAGTGTGGCAGCTCAATGCCAATCTTGAAGATGTAAAGGCTATGGAGTTGCTGTACATTTACATTTTAACAGCCGATTTGGTTAGTCCTCTGATGTCAAAACTCCCTATACCATTTTCAGTTTTCTTCTGAACCTAAGACCACTTCCAATAGTGATGAGAGTAAACCAGACAAGAGGTCTTAGAAAAACAGATTAACATTACAAAATGACAAAGATAACACAATTCCAAAGTCTACAAATATATACTTTTTAGAACAGTTGATCAAGTATACTCCTGCGGTAAAATGTATCACGTAAATATAACTGATATTTCAACAGGGACACAACTTTAGAGAAGAAAGATATTAGAAGTTTACCTCAACAAGCCAGTGAATTAAGATAGCGCGCATGCTAGGATTGATGTATTTATGTACTTTCGCCATGAAATATGTGGAAGGCCTTTTCTTATCCTAGTACAGTGATCAAAGATAACAGTAAAACATGTTTGATAAAAATGCTTGTAAAACTGCAATTCAGTTAAAGTTAGCAGCAACATCCAATTCAAAGAGCTTTATACCTCAGAGGCACTCAACAGGCCATTGTAGCACATAACTGTGGGTCAACAAGTACATCTCTTGTGCATATATCTGCTGCTGGAATAAATTGTATTAAATAGATGTTATAGTTAAAATGAAATGCTAGAATAAGGATTATTCTCTGCTGAAAAGATCAAAACCTGTTACTTTGACATGTTCTGAGATGTAGAGGGTGCTACACACCTTCTTCTTGATGGAATCAACAACAACCAATTCATGGCCATCTATGTATTCGACCTCCGAACTTCTCATTGTGTCCATACATTCATCCATGGAGACTAAGATATCTCAGTGAGATGGAGAAATGTCCATGCTGCAAGTGGCAGGAAGAGGAATGACACTGATCTTAGGTATAACTGCATCACTTTGTTGAATAGAAACAAGTTTGCTACTTGATCTGACAGAGGAGGATGCTGGCAGAACAACAGTCTCTGAGGAAACTGCATTACTGTTGCAAGTAGGAATGTTCTTCTTACAATCTTGGATGTACCTGGTGACTTCCAAAGCCAAAAATGATTCCAAGTTAGGCACAACTTCAGATACAAGAAATAAACTTTTTCATTTTACTTACATTTCAAAATAACTATTAAATAAAAGGTCCATCAAACTGTGAAAACTCAAAATTATCAAAAGTTCCTTAATGTCTTGTGTTTATTTGTGTAATAAAATTAAGAACAGTAATACAATCACTTAAGGAGACAAAAAGCAGGAATTGGTCCACGGTAATGAAATGCTAAACAATTCATGTTAACACTCATACTAAAATAAATCCCAGTACTCTAATTACCTTCCTACAACAAAAAAGGACACATTATCAAGCCATTTATACAAACAAAGATCAAAAATAGAGAAACACTCACGAGTTTGGAGGAATGAGAAATTGAGTTACGAGAAGAGACAATTATATGATTCGAGATATTAGAAAGTGCCAGCCGTTTCTTGGCGGCTCCAACATTCAATTTTCCAGTGTGATTATTCTCCAACCCCGATAAATTCGCCGCCATTTCTTGTCTCTTCGCCACCGCACTCGAAACAAAAGAAGAGGGTCATCGTTATTTTCTCCTTCTAATTTTTCATCACCCTGTTCTTCAAGAAAACGAAGAAGAAAAAGAATGTCAAGTCTCTGTGGGTGTAAAATGTGAAGATTATATATAAATTAGAGAAAACAAAAGAAGTAACATGCCCATTTTCCAGTCTTGGATTGAGAATTCAACCACTCATGTCAAATCCCCCACCCTAAGGTCTCTTCTCTTTATTTTTCTCCTTCCTTCCTTCTATCCCTCACTCCCTCACACGACAGGAAAAAAAACGCGAATGAACGGCATAAAAGACCATAACTTCTATGTCCTAGAATCCTTTTCCTTCTCTATCTTATCTGGGTTAGCGACTTAAAGCCATGGTTTGTAGAAGGAGAAAGTTAAAGCCATGGTTTGTAGAAGGAGAAAGTTAGCAAATAATCAGGGGATTGTATGCCGTTCTTCTTTCTTGGGGACCTTTATAGACTTCTGCAAATTGAATGAAGTGTTGCGACGTACATTATTTCAGTACTGGGTTCATAAAAGTGTGTTGAAAAAAATTAACTTATCTAGCGGGAAATAGGGTGGACTGATAGAATCCCTGACATGTAAATGTTTCTATTCCACTCCAACTTATATGACACATGCACCACTAGTCCTAATACATAACTGTTTCTATTTCCTCTCAATTTATATGACACGAGCACCACTAGTCCTTTAGGATTTCTAAGTTATAAAAAGAAAATAATATATCATTTTTATGCAACTTTATTCAGAGTTGAGTTTGTAAAAGTTTATTGAGATAGGCATATTGAATAAGAAAAGAAATTGTATGTTCAAGCTCCACTATCAAAATTGATTGTCTTAAACAGGCACCATAGTTTAGGCAGTGTCACTGTACTTTGTGGTTAAACCCCAGCATAACATAGAGGCAATATAAGGCTCATAAAAGTTATCAAAGGCAGTAATCATGAATTGCACCATCCTTATCAGGTAAAGAAACAAAAGAAAAGGGCAACTTTAAAGTGAATGTTATTGTCTTTGAACTCTACTTAGCTAGTGGCGGAGCCAGAATTTTTACGGAGGGAGTTCAAAGTACAAAGGAGTAAACACACGAAGAAGCCAAGTAAACATCTACTATATATGCACAAACCCCTTGCTTCCATTGGGCTCCGTCCCTGTGCATAGCAATAAGAAATCTACCCTGATTTTAAACTAAGTGAGTCAGAAAATAAATAGCAAGGCAAGTAAAGGTCCACAATTTGATCAAATTTCCATCATATCCTCCAAATTCATATAAATCAAACAAAGCTTAGGGCAAGAAAAGTTTTTTTTCTCAAATGTAACCCACCGAACTTTCTTTGGAACACGGCAGCATCTCATTGCTTCAAACCAACAACGTACTCCGATTTCGCAACCTCAAGCATGCGCTCCATCTCTTGAATTGTAAATTTTTGCCTCATCTGAAAACACAATTTTCCAAAAAAAATCCAGTTTTACCTAAAATCCCTAAATTCCAACCAATCAAAACCCTAAATTCCAACCAATCAAAACCCTAAATAAAGTAAAAATGCAAAATTCAAGAAGAAAATCAAAGTAACCTCATAAATTTGTTCTTGAAATCTATCAATATCAGATATCCATCGATCATTCTGTAATTTAATCTGATCTTCAAGTATCATTCTCTCTTTTGCAAGGGATTCAAGTTGCGTCTGCTGCGATGTCAACATGTGAACTAAAGCGTTGGACACTTTGTTCCATTTTTCTCTATCCGAAGATTTTTTCGCTTTTTCGGACTTCGCCATTGCAGATTGAAGAAATTTTTAGAGTTTGAAAGAGAAAGAGCGCGCAATGGAGGGTAGAACAGTTGATTTTCGAAAATTTTCCTAACGGTCAAATACAATTACAGGGTAGGAGTCGGAGGCTTGGGCCTGCATTTGGGTTTGGGTTTGCTTCCTTTTGGGCCCTTTAAGTGTCTGTTTGTATCATACTACGCGAATCGTGATATCATGTTAGTTATTCAAAAATTATATTGTATATTACTAATATAATTTGAAATCTAATTACGTTTCATATAATATGATTTCATGTTATATTCAATCAAATTATCATATTTAAGAACACGTAAATCATATAAAATCATCATGAATTGAATTTTTTAATTCTTGGTATTTTATTTGAACTTATTTCATTTTTTTTGTATCTTATCTTTATTTATTCGTTTTTACTCATGATACATATTTTTTATGATTTCAAAGTTACAAACGATAAAAAGATGCTACATTTTAAAATCGTTACAAAGATATGGCTTCTTGTTACACTCAACATATGTGTCATATTAGGTCACTCGTAAATCATATCGAATTATTATGATTTCAAAACTACAAATAAAAAAATTTGTGACATGTAAGTAATGAGTAGTAACAAATATATACAACTAACAACTCCATGTTATATTATGCACTAGAAAGGGGAAGCCCGTGCTTTGCACAACTCCAATCATTATTTGGAAAGTCGTAATATTTGTTTGTGGTGCTTTTAATTTTTAAAATTCAATAATAATTTTTTATAATAATTATAATATAATATTAACGATCTAACATTAATATTCGAAATAAAAAGTAATTTATAGATAAAAAGATGGACAAATAAATAAATAAAATTAAGTTTATAACAACGTAAATATTTGCTACACTTAATTAGGTAGTGCTTATTTAATATGTTTTTTTATAGTAAAAATTCATTTATATAGATAAGGTTTTCTTATAATAATCATCATTATTTGGAAATTCTAATGTTTGAGGTACTTTTAATTTTTAAATTCAAAGATACCTTTTTTTCTAATAATAATATAATATTAACGATCTAACATTATTATTCAAAATAAAAGGTGTAATTTATAGATAAAAATGGAAAAATAAATTAAAAATTAAGTTTATAACAGCGTAAATATTTGCTGCACTTAATTAAGTAGTACTTATTTAATATGCTTTTTATAGTAAAAATTCATTTATGTAGATAAGGTTTTCTTATAATAATCATCATTATTTGGAAATTCGTAATGTTTATTTGTGGTACTTTTAATTTTTAAATTCAATGATACCTTTTTTTTCTAATAATAATATAATATTAACGATCTAACATTAATATTTGAAATAAAAGGTATAATTTATAGATAAAAAATGGTCAAATAAATTAAAAATATAAGTTTATAACATCATAAATATTTGCTACACTTAATTAAGTAGTACTAGTTTAATATTTCATAAAATTATTAACTACCTCTTTTACTTGATAAATAATTAAATTATAATTGAGTAAATAGAGACCTTTTTCTTGCCGAAAATATGTTGAAGTTGCTAACTCTTGCAGGGGACCCACATGAAAAAGAGATAAACTAGAGGTGCCTTTTTGTCTATTATGAAACTTGTTCATACAATATAACATATAGTACAATACAATTAAAGCTTAGAGCTCTCAAGTGGCAAGCCTTAAATGACTAAAACATCCCTTAATTTAGTTTTGATCCTAAGAAACACACGTCGACGGTGTGCTGGCTGCTTGATATCTAACTGTCACTTATATATAAGAGAAAGCCATAAATAAATTATTATTTTTTGGTAGGAACATAAATAAAGTATTAAACTGTTTGGGGGTCACTTGTTTGAATTGGACTAATGTGAAAAATTGAGGATTTTGGGTAATTCCTAAAAAAAGGCCTGTAATGCAAAAGTAGGCATTAATAATGATAAAAAAAAAAATCCTAAAAAAAACCGGAAAGTGACGCATTCCGTCTCTTTTTAGTGATGCTGTCTGTCGTTTTTGAAAAGTGGCGAACAAGATTGCGTCCCTTTTCAGTCGAATTTGACCCAAAAAGCGACGCAGCTCGTCACTTTGGGCTATCGTTTTTAGGCAGTTTTTTAGTAGTGTATGTAGCTTTCCAAGTTTGTCTTTTGCAATGGCTCATTAAGGGTAACAATGGAGTATAGCAAATTAGCCATTGCTCTTGCTTCAGGCAGGAAGATTGCTTTGGCTCCGTTCGTACTATCTCATCTATATAGAGGTTGTAGAAACTTTGTTACCAGAGGGTATGGTACTGCAAGGGGTCCCTTCTGGATCCTACAGCTCTGGCTGCAGTCTTATTTTCCAGAATATAGACCTTTGCCTTACGATTCACAAAATTGTTTTAACTTTGGGATGGCCCTGGCTCAAGGCAAGTTAATACAAAAGAACTTCCGAGAATGTTCTTTTATTCATGCCCCTCCATAACTCCTAGCCAGTTCACTCCATTTTCACCTGAATGGCTGAGATTGTTGTTGCATATTACATCTAGTGACCAAGCGTTAAACGACATCTGGTCCAGTTTCCTTATTGCTCGAGACCTCCAGTATGGCCTTGCATTGGGGAATTCAAGTGTTGGCAAAGCTGGAGTGGAGTATTACTCTCCAAATCAATTTGCACGACAGTTTGGCTTGACCAGATAGTGCCTCTACCTCCTCATCAGTCAGTCAATGTTTCATCACTTGATAGAATCATTTTCAATTCTGTAAACTGTATTCAAGAAGTGGACTCAAAGTTTGCTCAATTGAAGAGAAATTTTTCAGTTGTCCCATTTCATGCCAATCCAAAATGTACGTCATCCTTTGAGTCCTGGTGGTTATATACGTAAAACTCGGACTGAATCAGAGAGCAATCGAAGAACAAGAAATGAATTTGAAAACGAAAATTTCTTCCTCAGACGCTAGGTTGGAAGAACTAGGATCAGATGAATTTCTTGATTCAAAGAAACACGCGGCTGATTTCTCAAGTAGAGACAAGTTGGGCAGACTATACAAACAAAAAATATGTTTTTAGTATCTACTTAAACTTGCTTTTATGGATGGTTTGAACTTTGAACATGAATTTGTTAATTTATGGTATTTTCTCTTATGAGAGAAGCTTTAACTTGTCACGAAAAAAACCGAATTTTGATCATAACCAAAAATATGTACCACTACCGAGAAAATTTATCAAGAAGTGGATGTAAGAGATCAAGAAATTGTGCGTGATATCGAGAAATATAAGGGTGATGCAAAGGAAATTTTGAATGAGAAGAGGGGACTAGCAGAGAAGTTATTTGAAGAGCTGATGATAAAAATTCAACTACGTTCACCAAAAATAATATAGAACTAACAACGTCTAAATTTTGTCTTGCATGCCACACTTGTTACCAGTAAAAACAGGATAGGCAAAATCAATGAATCCTTCCATTTTTGGAGATTCTAACACGGATGCGATAACAATTTTGGAGAATTCGCACAACATATATAGGTTCAATCAAACTTGCAAAATCGACTCTAAATCAACCGGACCTTATTGAATCTTTCACCACTTTTCTGAAATCATCATCTTTAATATAGAAATATAATCACTATTTTTATATATATTGTGAAGCAACAAAGCCTCTTTCATCTAACCAATTAAATTTAGAATTTTTTTTTTAGCTATGTAGCAGCCAGCCAGCCATGAAAAGGAAATTTGATGTCATTTTTAATGAAGAAACATGTAAGAAATGACCTTAAGGGAGAAAGGGCAGATGTCCATACGAGTCTAAACATGGCTGAAATATTAATTGACATCACTAACAATATTAATTATGACGTGGCCCATGACCATTGATTTTAATATTTTAAGGCTCGAGTGAAGCTTTCTTATCAGTTGATCCTCACTATTAAGTACTTTTTTTTTATATATATATTTTTATATTTAATCAGAGATTTCAGATTCAAAGTCTAATTATACAATCTTTTTTATTTTTAATTAAGGTGAAACTTTTCGATGTTAATTTAAATTTACTCGAGACTCAATATAAATGTTGAATATGAGATGAAAAATATATTAAGTAGGGTACCCCAGGTGATCAAGGCTTATTATTTCATTCCACAAGGAGATCAATTCTCTTGTCTCATGGAAGTCCAAGAAACAATCAAATGCTTCAAAATCGTCAACAGAAGCAGAATATCAGGCTATATCTAACACATATATACTTGGAGCTCGCATGGTTACGCTATATTCTACAAAATGTGGAAGTCCCACAATTAACTCCTACACAACTATACTGTGATAATCAAGTTGCTTTGCATATTGCAGTGAATCTGGTCTTCCATGAACGTACAAACATATTGAAATAGATTATCACATATTGCAGTGAATCCAGTCTTCCATCATATGTATCTATACGTTTTCAGTTGGCAGATTTAATTGATTTATAACATATGTATATATGTATTGGTATTCTGTAAATGAAAGATATAACTTTAGTCATTTCTCTTCTCCTCTAGAATTTCACTGCTCTTTCTTAAGTTTCTGTATTAAGTATCTATTTTCTAAGTAAAAAATAGAAAACATGAGATATTTTATGTTTATGAGGCAGCCAAGAAAAAAGAAGGCCCCCAGAATGTTACTTTTAATATTCTGAAAAATAATAGATTCTTTGGGATAAAGTAAAGGGAAAAGGCATAAATTCCCCCTTCAACTTGTACCGAAAAGTCAGTTACACACTTTAACTATTATGACGATCTATTACACACCTTTACTACTTAAAAGTGAATTTATTTACTCCCTAAAGCTGACGTGGCAAAAAAATAAAAAATAAATAAAAAACTGGTGCGTTAGAAAAAATTAAAGTTAAAAAAAGAATTAAAAAAATCAAAATCTTCCTTTCCCCTCCTGTTACCCTTTAGAAAAAGAATTAAAAAATTAAAATCTTCCATCCCCACCCATTACCCTCTTCTTCTTCATTCTTTAATTTTCATCACAACTTTTTATTTTTCATCACAACCTTAAAGATTCACAATGACGTGAGTGTAGTAGTAGTGGTGTTGTTGGTTGTTCAGATTATTTGTTGGTTATTCAGATCTGAAAGTGTGGAGCTCTTTGGAACTTCATTGAAGCCATGGTTGAAGCTTTGAGCTTGCCGACACACCTGTAAAACAAATCAAAAGAATAAAATCGCAAAGGGATAAGGTAAGAGGGTTTGGTTTGGTGTTTGTTGGTGATTGATTTGAATTTTGAGTGGCTGTTTTGTGGTGGTTGTTTGGTGGCCGATGGTTCGTCGAAAAAAAAGAACAAATGGCGTTGTGGAGGTGGACTTATGGTGGTGATGGATTGGTTGTTCTTCGCCGGAGAAGACAAAGAAAATTCTTGTATAAATTCAAATGAATGATTTCTTCGATGAGATTAGAGATAAAGTGAGTGGGATTATAAAAAAGATACAACTATTAGAGAATTTTAATAATTAATTAGAGATTAATTAGTGTAAAATAGCGTTAACAAAACGAAAGTTAATTAATAAAGAAAAGAAAACAAAAAAGATAGAAGAAATTATAAAATTTGATGTGGCGCTGATCTGGCGATGACGTGGCAGCGAGTGTAATACACTTCATGCTGTGAGAATGGTGTTACACGTTCCAGGGTGGAAATAAATTCACTTTTAAGTAATAAAGATGTGTAATAAATCGTCATAATAGTTGAAGTGTACAACTGACTTTTAGGTACAAGTTGAAGGAGGAATTTATGCCTTTTAAACTTATCACTAGAAAAATATTTTTTTTGACTTTTCTTTGTATTCACGTGTCTGATTATAATAGAAGAATGTAAATTAAATTATTTAGTATTGATTGTGTTTGTGTATTCTTGATACTGACACATTATATCAGTTACAATTGTTACTTAGAATAAACATTTTTTGTTTGACTTGGTTCCGTAAAACTTGCATTATTTCAGTGATTTAAAATCAAGTTAATTTGAATAAAATTTTATTGGGATATTTTAAATGGTGTGTTTTTTTTCATAAATCGAAAATTTCGCAGTTTTTCTAGATGGATATACCACAAGACCTTTCGCGGATGCTTACCTAAGCTATGGAACTCAATTGTTGGGTGTTTTAACTAAAGGAGTTAAACCGGAGGATCTCATTCCACCTTATCCTTTACTGAATTTTTCATTTGTCCTTACCCAGACGGAACTTTCTTATTCTAACTATGGGGGTTAGCGAAGAAAGAAAATTATCAAAACTTCCTTGACTCTTATATAATCTTGTCAATTAAGCAAATCATAGTTCATTAAAAAAGTACTGAAATATCCTATGACGATGCATTACTAAATTGCATATCTCCATATTTCTAATTTATTAAATAAAGATTTGCAATTATATGTTATCATAAGCTTTCAAATACATATAATTTTATAAAAAAACTCATTGGTCTAAAAACAACAATACTAATAATTAACTATTCTTTAATAAATTGTAATATTAGATTTTTTATCATTAATTTAATTAGGTTGAAATTTCAAATATAAGGTGGAATTTCCTCAATATCTCAAGATAAAAAGAAAATGGAAGAAGGAAATAAACATAAAAAAATCTCATGTCGTTTGAAAAATCCCACTCTTATAATAAATCAACAATAATAATTAATGATTCTGTACATTAAGCTTGTCCATCTTGAAAACACAAACAAAAAGACATTTGAACTTATGAAATTACATTATTTCTTCCAAACACAAACATATGGAAGAGAGAGTCTTTATTTCAAGAAAGATTTCACGCTGAAGGCTGAACTTCGCCAAATAGAATACAAAGAACTTTGTGATTTCTTTGCGTATACATGTACCATAACCATTTATATGGACGCCCGTCCGTGAATTCAAATTCAGAATATAGAGCTAGTGAATTCAAAATTCAGTGTGACCTTCTCACATGTATACATGCATTCATTATAAATCTTCTTTTCTATGTGTACAACATAAACTTGAGTCGAAAATAATGTGTTCAGTCAAACTCGTAAATTCGACTCTAGATCAACCTGACCTTGTGAAGTGATGAGAAATGTTTGGCTGCAGATATCATAGTTTCCTCTGGTCCATATGAACCATTAGAAATTGAATCTTTCACAACTTTATTAGTATCATCATCTTTAATATAGAAGCACAAAAAAAATGACTTTAAGGAAGAAGAGAAATCATTATTTTTCTTCTTACTATAACTCATAATTTGTTTTCTTTCAAAGAAACAAGAACTTAGAAAGATTAATTTTCAGAATATTGATTCACAAAGACAAAGGGGGTGTTTTTCTTGAGGTGTTATAAATTAATGATGATGAACCCCTTTATATAATATGTTTATTCTTGATGTCCAAGGTAGTATATATTAAATTTAGAAAAATAGACATTTGATGTTGTGCGTGGCAGCCACGAAAAGGAATAAAACTCTATCTTAGACTAGTCCATAAAACATCACTACAAAAGTTATATTACTTCTTATCTTAGACTAGTCAATGAATTGGATATAAAATTCGTCGTTAAATAGTTCATAACTAACAGACTTTTGATAAATTTATTGTTAATCCATAATTAATTAGTAGGATAAGGAATGGATTAACTTTGAATTTAGCCATGGAAGTTGTTCATTGCTAGTTCGTATCTTTTATAGAGCTCAATCATTTTTTTCGTTTTTCGTTCTGTTTTTATAATAGTGATCTGTTTGTCGGTTTATGAATATTTGACTATTTCACTAGATAGCTCTATCATTTATTAGTATAGTATTGTGTAACTCTACCTGTTAAAGTTTAGACAAATATGTTGGAGTTATACGTTCTTAATATTAAAATTATAATATTTAAAGTGCATATATTAGTGCGCGTAAAGAGGAGAAAATGGTTATTGAGTCTTATGTAATCACCATGACATCTTCTCCATTATTTTCTATCAATCACCCTGCTATATATGCTTCAAATTATATAAAGGATGATTTATTCCTTTGTTTTATGGATGAGAAATAGATAAAAATTAGTATCATGTTGCATATGAAAAAGAACATTATATTGTGTTTATATTTTGAGGTTAGTCTAGTGAAAGAAAGAGTTGATACAAAGAAAATATTCTAAGTCTTCAATTTATTCATGTAAAAGTGAGTAATTTAATGTTGAACAAATATATTCTTGTTGGTGGAATTTTGGACTCAACTAGTCGGGAGTTGCTTGAATCACACGATATTGTCCGTTATTGCATCCTGAATGGAACGAGTCGAGAGTTATAATGTTGAATAGGTGAAGATTATACCACAATGGACTTAAATTTTATTAAAGAGAGAGCTATCCACACTTCAATTAAATATTTATTTATTTTATTTTTCAACTTTAATTTATGATAAATATTTCCACCAACAAAATATGAAAAAGTTGTGTCACTTAAATTTATGATATCTTAATATTTTTGTCAATACAAATTTGACCCTTATTAGTCTTTCATGGACAACGTTGTGTCACTTAAAATCTTGACTTTTCTTTATGTTTGCGTGTCTGATTAATGTAATAGGAGAACGCAACTTAAATTGGTAGAAGTCTTTTAAAATTGATGTGAATTCAAGATTTAAATTTAATAAATTTAATATATATATATATTATGTTTAGTATGTTTGTGTGTCTGATTAATGTAATAGGAGTAGGGGTGTATATGATCGGATTAGTTCGGGTTTTTCAAATATCAAACCAAATTATTTGTGTAAAAATTTTAAATTTATAAACCAAATCAAATTAATAAAATTTGGGTTTTTTCGAGTTTTTCAACCTCGGGTTGGTTCGGGTTTTTCAAATACCAAACTAAACCATTGTGTCGAATTTTTAAATTTATAATTCAAACCAAACTAATAAACCTCGAATTTTTTCAGATTTTTGGATTTTTTCGGTAAAGTTTGCATACAAACATATAATTAACTTGTGCTCCAAATATTTCTTTAGTCCAACCAAAATACAATTATCTAAGGTGTTTCTTTAAAAAATAACACAAAATATGAGATGAATACTGATGACACAAAAATATTCAATAAAAAAAAATAATGAAATCATCATATTAAATAAATATTGCAAAGTCATAATGAAAAATGATCATAATTTAAAAGTACTAAATCATGCTAAAATAAGTATAATAAGTATTAGTTACATTACTATATATTTAAGGAAAATTAAAATTAGATTATGTATTTTAATTTTCTAAACCAATGTAAAACTAAAGAACAAATATTCAATATTATTGTCATTCTTAGTGTTGAATTGATTTTCTTATAGCATTAGTATTAATTTGATTTTGATTTAAGTTTTATTATAATTATTAACATCTATGAACTATAATGTTTATTGGACCATTCCGAATTCTAAGTTTTAAACTTGAAATAATATATTAAAAGATAAAAACTATGAAATAGTATAAGAAATATTTTAAAATTATATCAAAGTAAATATTTTTATGTATAAAATAAAATTTTAAAATTACATATATAATGTCGGGTTGGTTTGGTCTCGGGTTGATTTTTTTTAGTTAAAACCAAACCAACCCAAATATAGTCGGATTTTTTTTTTCAATACCAAATCAAGTCAAACCAAACCACTAGTCGAGTTTTTTTCCGATTTGATTCGATTTGCAGTTTGGTTCGATTTTCGGTTCGATTTTGTACACCCCTAAATAGGAGTATATTTTTGTAATCACAATTTTCACTTATATTATTGACTGATAGGTAAAGTATGATTAATCCGATTCGATATAGACAAGCATAATTTTGTAATTAAAGCAACTTTATCACTTTTTGTGCAATTAAGTGATTAGTAATTATTTTGACTGTTCTAATGCTTTAAAATGGTATCTGTTTAGACTAATAAACAATTGATTGGAAATTGACAGCAAGTCTATAAACACTGTATCACTATAAATCTTTTTTTGACTTTTCTTCACATCCTCTAATGGGATTAATATTAGGTAAAGTAAACTTTATAATTCAAGGATTATAGAATTTCAAGGCAATACAAATGTTTTATATTCCTAATATTACTTTGTTTGCCTTGTGCCAAGTACTTTTTTTTATATATTTAATAAGAGATTTTAGATTCAAAGTCTAGTTATACAATCGTTTTTTTATATAAAATGTTTTATTTTTAATTAAGGTGAAACTTATCTATGTAAATCTAAATTTACTCAAAACTCAATATAAGTGTTGAGCATCAGATGAAAAATAAGTCAATTGTGAATTACCAGTAATTAACTTGTACTATGACTACGATTACAAGTTCAAAACTCAAAACTTCAAATCATGATTCCACTCAAATCTGTGCGGCTAGAGTGTAACAAATAAGCATGCGGCTAAATCATATTTCAATTGTAGAAGACTTAAATTGTTTTAAGAAAAAACAAGAGAATATTTTAATTGTTGGCTATATATAGTAAAAGTCCCAACTTTATCATACTGGCTATCTTTCGGATAAGTAGCCCATTTGAAAATCTGAGTTGGGCTCAGACAATCAATTAAATTTGAACCCATTAAGTCCTTCTTTAGTGTCAAATGCCAATGACTAATAATTATTTTTTGTGTGTCAAAAAGATATAATATAATATTAATAATAAAAGTAAAGTGTACAGGGAGAATTGTGGCCCGAGTTATAGGAGCAATCATCGAAAGAAGAAAAATTCAAGCCAAATAGGAAGCTAACTCAAAGTGGGTTCGTCCGTCATGATGCTTAAAGAAGTTGCTAATGAATGACTTTCAAAAGTATCTGAACTAAAGGAACGCCCTCCTGAGAGGACGTTACAAAAAGTGGACATATTTAGGGAACTAGAACTACTAACTAGCAAATGAACGTTGATTTGGTGAACAAAACAAACAACTTGCTTGCTTGTAATGACTAAGGGTGGCACGTGGGATGGGATGTCCCGGTCTTGGGGTTAAAGTGGGATGGAGGGATGGGACGGCACCCACAAACCGTCCCAGCTGTCCTGGCCTGGTTCATTCCGATGGGGGCTATTTCAGCCATTTACCCCCCCCCCCCCCTCCCAAAACACTCCCACCACTTAAACTTTTATTTTAATCCTAAAGTTTCATAAAATACATTTT
>JAJOOH010014704.1:0-17384 GCA_029582605.1 Solanum gracilifrons | reverse complement strand
AACTACTTAAGTTGCTGCAATAAATTCTTTAATGACCCGTTTGGCCATAGATTTCCCAAGTAATATTTGGGGGAAAATTTGGCAAATAATGTTTGTCCGTACAATTTGTCATTATTTGGCAAATATCCCAAATTCCCAAATACTTAAGTAATATTAGTTTTGATAGTTTTTAAAACTTATGGGTATAAATCATATTTTTCTAAAAAAGTGAAATATGCTTCCCAAATACTATGGCCAAACACATGGTGAAATTTCACCCAAATAATATTTGCCAAGAATATTTAGAAATCTATGGCCAAACGCTAGTTAATTTTTCATAAAGTGGTTTTACTTTCTTAAGTTATTACAACAACTACTTAAGTTGCTGCAACAACTATTTAAATTGTTGTAGGATGCTACACTCACTTATTTGGAAAAAAAAAATGAATTTGTGTACTCTTTAATCAACTATAGTAGTTTGTTTTTCTATTTTATTGAAGAATAAGTTATATTAATTTATGATTTATGTTTTGTCTCATGTGTGTAAACAAAATGACTTCAAGAAAGAGAAACATTAATTCAAGTAATACTCTTCGAAAATCTTGATGAATCAATTCATAAGCCCAAAGAGAAAAAGAAGCAGAAACAACATCAACATCCACTAATAAATTGATATTGCTTGTTGATATGCCAAAATGACATATAATGAGGCAGCCTCTAAATCTAGACATAGGAATGAGGGTTATGAGGCCCAACAACAATCAATAAGGGAGAGGTCTGCATAAGAAGAAGAAGAAGAAAATGTAGATAATAAAGTCGATTCTTCTTCAAAACAGGCAAGCAAAAAAGAACATCAAAATGATTTTGAAATTAGGGTTCTCCCTGCTGTCAGAGATGATGATCAAGTTGGTGATGTTGCGGATGAGAGATTGTGTTTCATGAAAGAAGAACAAAAGACCTTCATGATAGTCATGTACATTCATCTTCTACTGTCGAGTCTCCTCCTGATAATCCTTCAACAAATATTATCATCAAGACTATTAAATTTTTAGTACATACAGTGATGGACAATCAACTTCCTGATTTGAAGGGTGATATTGTTGTTTGAGCAGGCATGAAAAACTCATTCACTGATTTAAGGGAAAAAAAATTAGAAAAGTTTTTCTGGTCTAGCATATTTGGAAAGTACTTAGAACTATCCGATGAAATAACTCCACAATTTCATATGAAGTTGATATATCAACTTCTAAAAAATAATTAGTGATGAAAAAAGGTACTTTGGATCAACTATTGTGGCATGTCAGTTTGTTTTGGCATGAAAAACCTTGATAGTCTGTCACTGTTGAATAAGAATCTGAACAAATTTCAGGCAGCATCTATGGTTAAACAGGGCAGAATCTGCTCCGATTTATAAACACAACACCTGAAATACAATTCTATGCTGAGGCCCATCATCAATCTGTTGCCTGTTAGCCACACCAGACCAAGAAAAGGCAAACTAATCAGCCAAGACTTAGTTACGACCTTTGTAACCTCACAAGTGAGTCACAACCACTTTCCATTATCTTCGCTTTTCAGATACAGTGACATTACTTGTATTAGGGAAAGTATCATATCTTTACGATCATAAGACCTTTAGGTACTTGATGGCACAAAAGGAGATATTCACAAAGACAGGCTCTTTAAATTTTGCATCCTCAGATTGAAAAAAGTTTAAACCATTATAATGACAGGGCTCTCCAAATTATGCATCTTCTGATTGGAAACTACTCCAATGTACTCAACAAACATTTCATAACTAGTTTATGAATTTTCCAGAAAACAGTTGGACTCACCATTTCAAGATTGAAACACATTTAACTTCACTGATCAGTGTTCTTCAAAAAGCATCCTTATCATAAGAATTCAACATATCTTTTCTTCAACTTATACTGTAGGACAGAGAGATGAAAGGAAGATGGAATGTAAACACCCCTTGTGCAGATGAGAGACCATAAGTTACAAATATAAATTTAGAGCATGTTTGGATTGACTTATTTTAAGTGTTTTTAATCCAAAATGCCGTCTCTCTATGATTCTCGAAAACATCTAAAAAATGTCCAATAGTATTAAAAATGACATAATAGTGGTGGTGAACTTCATTGCTTAATGTAAGAGCTAAACTTTGATAATATACCTTTTGAATATCTACAATCAACAAAAAGAAACACTCATATCAAGTCACTTTTGTATTTATGCAATGAATAAAAGTTCCAAATCATTGACCCCGACATGAACCATTTCTACATGGATTTGCTACGAGCAACTTCCCTATACGAATAACACGAATATAATTTTCATAAACACACGTGCAGGTTTCTCAAGGGGAGCTTTAGAACAACAGTAAAACAGTATGATATGTTCCAACCGTATCAGCCACTGATACTTGAGTCAAGATAGGCTGCCTACATCACTCACACCCTAACGGGGTGCGACCCTACATGAACTTGGGATGCTTTGTGCTGGGGTGTGTTCCCTTTACACATGCAGTCTTTTACTAATACTCAGGTACATTTTATGGATTATTCATGTACCTCATAAGACACAAGTAAATCAAAGGCAAAAGAAATATCCATCAACACCAACTAAAAGAAACAGTTCCCAATAACTCAATATACAAATCAATTAGACATATAATACAACCATTGTCACAATTAAATACATTAATACCAAATTGAAAACTCTACATAACCCTTTACAAAAAGGAGAACAATGTATCGTTCAGGAAATCAAACTCTCACCAACAACATGAAAGTTCAGGAGTCAGGTAACCAACCAACTGAGCTACTAAGATTAATTATCGAGACAACATTATATGAAAATCAAACAAAGTATAAAACACTAACCATATATGTTTCTCAAAAGCCTTTAGGCCCATCAGTAGCATTAGTCTCCTTCGAAACCCCAGACGACTCTTTATCCACCATAGAAAGACAATACTTAGCAATTTCCCTAAATTTAGGAACACTTCTCAAATCCACAACAGTCCCATCTTTCAATGTAATAATCACATCGCCCCATTCACCAATAAATCTTGGAACAACCTGAACATCTTTGATCACTTTATACGAGAAGTCGCTCCGGTCTTGACCCGTTAACCCGGAAATGACAGTAACCCTCAAATTTGTAAACCTGTACCTCAAGTAAAAAGCCCTAAATACTGAAGCTAGGGTTAATGGGAGCCAAAGAAGAGTGAAACCCAGAAGGAGATTAGCTGCGAGGTCTCCATAGTGAGCTCCGCCGTCGAAAAAGATGGATTCTTGATTGGGTTTGGATGTACTGGTGGAGGATGAAGCGACTGGGTTGGAGGACACGTGGAGCTTGGTGATTGGCCTGTTGCATTTTGGGGTGGCGGAGATGAAGGGTATTCTGGTAATTGTGTGGAGGGAAGGGGTGGTCGGAGAGAGGAGCGGAATGGCGGCGGCGGTGGAGGAGGAACAGGCGGTGGTGGTGGCGGCCATGGCCATGGTTTTATCCGTTAGGATGAGTGGTTGGTTTGGTTAGTTAACAAAAGGATTTTTTTATTTATTTATGAATTTTAGTTTTGAGTTCCATTGGATCAAACGGGTATCTACTTGTCAATTTTCTAGCCACTACTACTAAGATGAAAAAGGAAAAAGAAATTATTTTTATTTCTTTCATTTATAGCAAAAATAATAAATACTCGTCTATTCTTAATCAGAGATTTTACAATTTGAACCTTAGGCATAAAATTGATTTTGTTAAGCAATATATTTTTCTCAAAATGAGACTTTTTGATGTGAATATAGATTAGTTAGAACCAAAAGAGGTATTAGACATTGAGTGAAAAAAAGATAGACTGATAGCCCTTTAAATTTGTTAGTAATTTCATTTAGACATTTGACCTACAACATGTTTTGCGCAAGCACGTGAACATAAAGTATTCCTATTGGACACTTCTTCCTCCAAAGATTGAAAAAGCTTTTGCACATGTTCTTCAACACTTATTTAAGATAAGTGTCATTAATTAAGTAGATATATTAATCACTTTAAGATATGTCACATTCTTAATTATATGCATTAACTTCAAGTAAGTTGTAAAACCTAATGCATATTTGAATTGATGTTGGTGTGTACAAATGATTACGGTACTTTCACCCCCATTTTTTATAACACTAGTCACCACCACCATTTTATCACTATCATCCACCACAATTATTAATTGTACCATCATCATTAATTAACTACTACTCCACTAGCTACAATGCCATAATTATCACCATCAACCAACAACACTACTCCATAACAATAATCATCAACTAGTCATCACCTATCACTAAATGTCATTTTTAAAATTATTTTGTTTTCATTCATAGTGTTACATTAATTAGTACTTAAGATTTATAAATTCAGATGGCTGATAGATAGAATACAATAAGCTGAATGAACGGGCCTTATGTCTTGGTATACACTAGCAGTAGCGAATTTCGAATTATCATTAAGAGGTGTTAATGGTTATAGTAAAAAATATAATTATGAGGCTAATAGAGCTAGAAGACACGACTTCAAGGAATTTGTACAATTTAACCACTATACTAAACTTTTAACTAGTGTCTATAGGTGTCAATATTTGTATTTATATTTATTAAATCAAAATGTGACATCTATATACAATATAATTTTTCGACAAAAGAGTGTCGCTTGACACCCAAGGATGGGTCTGCCCCTGTATACTAGTCATTTAGGGGGCGTTTGGTACAAAGATCACCAGTGCAGGGATTAGTAATGCATGACTTAGTAGTGCAGGGATTAGTAACACATGAATTAGTAATGCAGGAATTATTTTTATCAAGTGTTTGGTTCGTTGCTTCCTACCTAATTTGGGGTTTAAAACTCTACAAAAAAACTTCTTTTCAATTATACCCTTGAGTTATTATAAGATTTTTTATTTCTTGTAATTGGGTCAAGGTAGATAATTGACGAACAACATTATTTTTTTATAGCCTTTTAACTAGCTAGGAGAAGGAAAATTTTATCACCATGTTCACTATTTTCTCACTTAAATTATTTGAAGGTAAATAATTGTCATCTTAATAAATTGAAGTTAATATCTCAAAAGGTCACACAACTATGAGAATTTATAGAAAAAAGGTATTGAACATTGTTTTACATCAATAAAATCGTTCAACTTAGGACTTTTATCATACAACATCACTCTTTATCATAAAAAAAAAATAGCAAAATAAATTAAACTATTTTTATACTCAAGATGTTTTTAAATAGCAAAAATAGCTCTTAAATTCATATATCAATATATATTAGCATATTAGTCCGATTATAATATTTTATATTAATAATAATTAGATTAAATAACTCATGTTTTAGCTACAAATAACTCTATTTAAATAATAAAGTTTGTAAGCTAATCGATTTAAATAAATTTATTAGTACAAATATAAAACATAAAACCAAGAAAATAAACAAAATGAAAGGATTTGAGGGGTATTTTTGTCTTTACATATGTTAATCCCATGGTATTAGATCCATGTATAACTAATACCACCAAATGGAAGGTATTAGCTAGTTATACACCCTATAATACTATGGAGGGTGTATAACTAATCCATGGATTAGTTATACATAGACCCAAAATTCCTACCAAACATAGTACTACATAATATCACACATAATACAAGGACTATTTCTCCTAATACTCCCTACCAAACGACCCCTTAGGAGCTAATATGTAAATAATAATTATTGTATATGATTTTTAGTATTTACAAGTAATACTTTTTTTAGAATTATTTACTTTTGCCTAGAATCTTTTCAAGAATCTTCTTAACAAATTCATATGGACCTAAGAATCCTTTCCGGAATATAATTGTCAAAATGGATCTGACCCTTGAGGCCAACCCAATCCACTACTCTGGTAGAATTGAGTTAAAATTATTAAGCTCACTTAAAATTGAGGCTTATATAATGATATTTAACTAAATAAATATGCATATGAATGTTGATGGAGATAAATATGTTAATTAAGATAATTTATCACAAATATATTATAATGCACTTTCTGATGTCTTGTGTTGAATATGCTTGTCCGAGAAGATCAAACCAATATGATGCACTTCAACCATATTATGCATTAAAACCAAATGCCTAAGCCATTTGAAAATTTTATACACCCTCGAATAAACATTCTCAACTTCAAAATAATACATAAATCATTTCATAAGAATAATGAAATTAAAAATAAAATAAATATGGAAAAATATTGTTGCATGTATGTCATATGAACTTCTATTATTACGGTCCAACACACCTATCTATGAAGTCTCTATACAACGGCATAGAATTTATCTCTTAAAATAATCTCCGACTAAAGAAAAGAAGAATGAACATATTAGCTACCACAGAATTAAAATGGTGCCTCAACATGGCAATTTTAGCTCATATTTATAAAATCAACCAATTTTATCGCTATTTTAATGAGTTGGATCACTTATATTTCACTTGGATAAATATGAATTTCAATCTATTATTAACCTATAAAAATATGGACAACTATGGATAAAATATGAGTCTCATTGTTGCTAGTCTACAACGTCCTACCTCATCGAGTTTCATAGTATTACTAAGGAGAATTTCTTATTTTGGAACAAAAAAAAGTTTTTGACTTTAAAAATTCTACTTAAAACAATGATAAGTCTTGCGGCAAGAAAAAAATAAATTCATAAGGGCTAATACAAAATCTATGTATACAACTATTGTTGCTTTGGTAGCTTGTACTTTGGCCTTAATGATTGTACTTTTCTATTTTAGACATCGCATTAAAATGCTCATAACTCTTCATACAAATATCTAAATGAAAAATGGTTTAGACTGTTGAAAACTAGATTCGAAGAGTTTTAATATGATATGTAGTGCACTTTGTAACTCTATATATCAAGATTAATGTTCTTTTTTAATTAAGGGAAAAAGGACAAATATATTCTCAAACTATCGTAAATGGCATGCAGATACCCTCCGTCATATTTTTGGGGCATTGGTGCCCCTGCCGCCAAAAACTAGAGAATATATGCCCTTCACTCTAACGGAAGACTAAATAGGGACTCACATCACAATCTTATTCGTCAATCCGATATTTAATAAATGTTAGGTCGGTGGATAAGATTATGACACGTATATGTCCATTAGTATAAAGGGTATATATGCTCTAGTTTTTGAACGGTAGGGGCACCAATGTCCCAAAAGTATGACGGAGGATATCTGTATGCCATTTATGATAGTTCGAGGGTATATTTGTCATTTTCCCTTTAATTAAACTTTGTTCTATAGTATAGTTTCCAACTTAACTTGGCCCTAAAATTTTCCTTAGAATCCAAGTCACTTATAATATAATAGTTGATACACTTATTACCATGTCCACATGATGCTTCCCATTATATCATTAACCCTCGTTCACATCCAAATCAATTTAATTAGCATGTTCGTCGCTTTCTTGTTTGCTTATATAATAGCAAGTATATAATAAATGGAAAAGAATAAAAAATGTCCTTAAACTATGTGAAGTGAACAAAAATGCCATGAGTTGATACTTTGGTCCAAAAATATCCTTATTGTTATTTAATGGGTCAAATATGCCCTTTTACTTGTCAATTTTGACAAATCAAGGAATAATATTTGTTTTCCCTATTATACCCTCAATTTATTAACATTGAAAAATGTAGTGAGTAATATATTTGAGAGCTGAGACCCTATTAATTAATAGGAATAAAATAGTAAACTCACTATACCAATCATTATTTTCTTAATAAGTGTGTCAAATCAAAATTTCACAAGTAAAAAGGGACGAAGGGAGTATTAGACCACATAGGTGTAATATGTTATGGCCTAATATAATTTATTGTCATTACGGGTACTCCTTACACCCCAACCGAACCTCCACAACTAAAACCTGCATAAAACCAACCCAACCTAACATATCACAATTTACATAGCACACAACTCAACAACAACACTCTAACAATTACATATCCTCAACAACAGGCTCAATACACCACACCATTAATTATTTCTTACTTTATCAATTTATACCTTGACAAAGCATACTACCACAAACGTAGATTTGCAACGAGAAACTTAAATTCTGATTCAACTATGTAGCCCAATCCCTTTATTAATCAACATTAACTTATACATTGAAGATTTTTCTTAAAAGTCACTATAGCCTCTCGAAGATAAGTACAAACGTCTCCGTACCGATCCTCGAGACTCTACTTAGACTCGGCTTGAATACATGTGTGACCTATGAACCTGGGGCTCTGATACATGATTGTGACAACTGTTATGTGAATTGAGAAAGAATAAAATAATTAAAGAGGATGTACCATTTCGAGGGACGTATCGCGTGCCGCAATGGATACTATATTTCGAGGGACGTGTCACGCGCCGTGACAGATACTATATATCGAGGGACGTATCGCGCGCCGCGATAGATACTACTATCGAGGGACGTGTCGTGCGCCGTGACGGATGCATGGACAGATATGTCCCCCATGGGTCCCGGACTGAGAGACAGCGGGTGTGTATCGTTAGGTCAGACATGTATCACTATATTTGACATTGCATTTCATTGCATCACACATTTTTATCATTGATGAACTTGATCTTGTGTGTTGCTAATCTTGTGAGTGTCTTTCTGTGGAAGTTGTGATTGATGGATAGTGAGTTTGTTGTTGGAAATTTCGGCCAGAAATAATGGTAAACATATTATATTTAAGAATTATGTAATGGTGATATCATTTAGTGAAGCTAATGATCTAATGATGAGTTAATCACTTGAGACTAGATTTTTGGTAAGTTTTGGGATGATATAGGCAAGTTTGTGCATATTGACTCGTTACTATTATTATTTTATTATTATTATAATTGAATGTGAAACGTGTTGAAATTTTGAATGTTGTAAATTAACTTCTGCCACTTTATGTACGTATGTTTGGAATTGGAAAGGAATACATTAGTGGCCAATCATTATGTAATGATGGCCACATGATTGTTAATTAATTATCATAATCAACTGATGATTTTGGTTTCGAATTTTATGTCCTATGTTGTAGTTAAGTTTAGTGGTTATGACAATCATTTTTGGTTTCACAATTTTCTTATAGTTATCAAATTATGATTCTAGTTTGATATATTGAGATATGTAATTAAATATTGGGTGTATTATATTATATGAAAACTCTTAGAGTTGTGGTGTTTGGAGAAGTTATGACTTAACCCTAGACTTTGTTATAGATTGAGTGAGTTTTTGGGTCGTGACAAAATGCTCTCTATCGAAGTGATGCCTTGAATATAGAAGGCTTAATGAAATATTGTTAACGAAGTGGAAAGAGATGATAAGAATGACAAATGAATTAACTATATGGTTGGATCGGGTGCCACGAGCCGGCACGATATTATTGGATCGGGGTGTCACGTTCCGACACAATATTATTGGATCGGGGTGTCACGTTCCGACACGGTATTATTGGATCGGGTGTCATGTCCGACACGGTAACATTAAAGGAAAAGATATTGAATTAACTTAATATACTCAATCTCAAAGAACTCATTTCCCAAATGAGCGTGGTGTAGAGGCATGGGTCCTCGTATGTGTGCTTGATATTGTGATTGATTGCGTACTTGCTTCCGTTGTCACTTGTTCATGTTGTTTGTTGCTTGCCACCTGCTAAGTGTCATAGTTGATTTTATACTATTATTCATTGTATATTAGTTTCTATTTTGGGTTGGTCGATGATACCTACTCAATGCGTGTTCCTTGTACTGACCTCTACTTGTGTTTTCTTCGTTTTCTTTTGTGGAGTGCAGCAAGTGTACCATCGACTTCTACTCACCCTCAGCTCTAGCCAGTCTCCAGCACATCAGATTTCAGGGTGAGCTATTCCTTTTAGCTCGTGCTGGATTCTCTCAGTCAAGGCATGATGTCCTTAAATTTCGGACATAGACCATCTTATTTACTTATTTTGGTGTCTTTAATACTCTTAGACTTGGTATTTTGAGAACAAATGTCCTTGATGTGATGACTTTCAGGTTTTGGGGATAATAAGTGATAGACTTTAGAGGTTTATTAGATTTGTTACTTTAATAAGTTTTGAGCTTCCGCATTATTGTTGTTATTCGTAGTTGAACAATTGATATGACTTGGGGTTGGATTTGTTGGTTCTCTCACTTAGGAGGTTAAGTGTGGGTGCCACTCATGACTAGTTTTGCGTCGTGACAAACTTGGTATCAAAGCTTTAGGTTCGATGATCTCATCACACAAGGATAGGTCTAGTAGAGTCTTGCGGAACGGTACGGGGACGTTTTTACTTTTCTTCGAGAGGCTATAGGACTTTAGGAAAACTCATATTTTTCTTTCTTTCGTGCTATTACTTAAATCCAATTGGTATCTAGGTGATACAAATTGGTATTTGACTTTCTTCACTCTATTTCGCAGATGATCAGAACTAGAGCAACACCGGCAAGACAGGGTGCGCCTGAGCCAACTATTGGGGCTGCAGCTCGAGGGGGAGCAGTGGCGAGAAGCCGTGGTAGAGGTCGCGGGAGAAGGCCCACTAGTGGAAGAGGACAAGCACCTGGTCCAGCTAGGGATAGAGCGGTGACTCCTCCATCGACTGACGAGGTAGCGAGAGAGGGTGATGATGGGAAGATGAGCAGATTCAGGAGAAGGAAGTACCACCCCAGCCTACTCCAGAGATGATTAATCAGGTTCTCACTTATCTCAGCGGGTTATCTGATCAGGGCCAGGCACCCCTAGCATGTTCTACACTAGCAGCTCAGGTACAAGGAGTACAACATGCAACTGTTGTGGCTCCCCGTATGGATGCGTCCTTGGAAACAGCACGTTTCCTCGATTGACTACAGGGACTATAATGACTAGTGACCATCATGACCTTTTTATTAAGTTCTTAAATTTGAAACCTTCGGTCTTCAAGGGTACTTAATCTGAAGATGCTTATGATTTCCTGGTTGATTGTTATGAGTTGTTACATAAGATGGACATAGTGGAGCGATTCAGTGTTGAGTTTGTGACCTACAAGCTTCAAGGGGATGCCAAAATGTGGTGGAGGTCTCATGTTGAGTGTTGACCAGCAAAGGTACCACCTATGACTTGGGCAACATTTTCTAGCTTCTTCATGGAGAAGTATATACCCCAGACTTTGAGGGACAGGAGGAAAGATGGGTTCCTCAACCTAGAGCAAGGAAGGATGTCTGTTGCAGCTTATGAGGCCAAATTTCGTGCATTATCCAGGTATGCCACTCAGCTTTACTTCATTTCGCAAGAGCGGATTCGCCGCTTTGTGAAGGGATTGAGGTCAGATTTACAGATTCCAGCTTTACAAGTAGCTGTTTCTGTAAAATCTTTTCAGGAAGTGGTTGATTTTCTGATAGAGGTAGTGGGGGTGAAGCTGAATGACTTCACCAAGGTGTCAACATTTAAGAAGTTTCGTAAGGGAGGTGAGTTTAGTGGTTCTTACTCCAATGGGCAGAGTTCGGGGGGTTATCCACCCCGTCCTATTCAGTTTTTATTGCAGGTTTTAACTGAGGGTCCGACGTAGACCAGCCAGCCTTTTTCTGAGTTTGGGGGGTTATCTTCAGTCTTCTTCGTCTTCACAGAGACCTACACCCGACTCTAGGACTTGTTATGGATGTGAGGAGGCTGGACATATCAGGAAATATTTTCCAAAGCAGAATCAGGCTTGGTACGATCAGATTTACAAATCTCCAACAGTCAGAGGTAGAGGTGGTCATGGTAGAAGCCATTATTCTGGGGGACCTGGTGGTCAAGGTAATGGTGGTCACCAGTTCAGCCGAGGTGGCGGGCAGGTTGGAACTACTGGAGCGCAACCCGGTAGGGGTAAAGGACAGACAGGTGATAGGCCCCATTGTTATGCTTTCCCCGAGAGGCCAAAGGTAAAGACATCTGATGCTGTTATCACATGTTCTCTTATGGTCTTTCATTACATGGCTTCTGTAATTTTTGAACTTGGATCCACATTTTCTTATGTATCTTCCTCGTTCGCTACTGGTCTTGATTTGCATTGTGACTTGCTTGACATGCCTATCATGTTTCTACTCCTGTTGGTGAGTCTGTGATAGTTGAGAAGGTGTATAGGTCTTGCCTTGTGACTTTTGTGGGGAGCAACACTTATGTAGATTTGATTATTCTAGAGATGGTTGATTTTGAAGAAATTCTGGGTATGACTTGACTTTCTCCAAATTTTGCTATCTTAGATTGTAATGTTAAGACTGTGACCTTGGCTAAGCTTGGGATAGATCCACTAGTGTGGGAGGGTGACTATATTCCCACCCCTTTTCGTATTATCTCTTTTCTTCGTGCTAAGAGGTTGCTGAGTAAGGGTTATTTAGCTTTCTTAGCACATCTTAGGGATGATACTTCCAAAGTGCCTTCGATCGAGTCTATTTTGATAGTCCGTGAGTTTCTAGATGTTTTTCCTGCAGACCTGCCTAGTATGCCACCAGATAGATTGATTTTTGTATGGACCTGGAGCTGGGGACTCGCCCCATTTCCGTTGCACCTTGTAGAATGGTCTCAGCTGAGTTAAGGGAGTTAAAGGCCCAATTTCAGGAGTTGTTAGGTAAACATTTTATTAGACCGAGTGCATCTCCTTGGGGTGCTCCAGTTTTATTTGTGAAGAAGAAGGATGATAGTTTTCGGATGTGCATAGACTACAAGTATCTGAATAAGGTAACTATTAAGAACAAGTACCCCATTCCTCGCATTGATGACTTGTTCGATCAGTTACAAGGTGCTTGTGTCTTCTCTAAAATTGATTTGAGGTCCGGTTATCATCAATTGAAAATGCGGGCAACAGACTTGCCAAAGACTGCTTTTCGAACCAGGTATGGGGATTATGAATTCTTAGTAATGTCTTTTGGGCTTACGAATGCCCCTGCTGCTTTCATGAGCCTGATGAACGGAATTTTTAAGCCATATCTAGACCTCTTTCTTATTGTATTCATTAATGATATATTGATATACTCAAAGAGCTGGAAGGAACATGAGGAGCATTTGAGAATTGTATTGGGGTTGTTAAAGGGAGAAAAGGCTTTATGCCAAATTCCCAAGTGTGAGTTTTGGCTCGATTTAGTGTCCTTCTTGGGGCACGTGGTTTCTAAGGATGGAGTGATGGTGGACCCCACTAAGATTGAAGCAGTGAATAGTTGGGTAAGGCCTACTAATGTTTCAGAGGTGTTTTACTCGAAAATATAAATAAAAGAAAAATGACTAAGTTTTCAAAAAATCGATTAAACCTATGTTTTAAGAGAAATCGAATTTTTAGAAGAAACACAGTCGCCACTTAATTTTTAGTAAAAAATCAAGAAAAAACCTAAGGTTTTTAAAAGATTTAAATAGATAAAATCAATTGAAAATAAAGGGTTCGAGTTCAATGTGCATTCCAAGAAGGTGTTAGGCCCTCGGAATGCCCGCTAACTTGTGGTTGACCGGCAATTTGACTAAAAATAACTTTGACTAAGTAAAAGGACTCATTTTTATTTACTTATTTATTTATTATTTTTTAATTAATTATTATTTTTTAAGGGGAAATAAACTAAAGAGGGATCATTCTAAAGGGAAAGTAATTTTAAGTGACGAGACTAATAATAAAAATAGAGCTAAGCATAAAATATAAGTGTTTTAATTTGAATATGATAAAAAAGATGAAATGGCCATCTTTGGGAATTTAATTAAATTAAACCATAAAATAAACAAAATGTTAATCAAATACAATATCAAATAAATAAAGAGGAGAAGGGACAGAAATATTGATTTTGGGCCTTTGGCCTAAAATTCCAAATCTTGATGCACCTGTCCTACTACTAAAATACCCAAAACATAAGTTTTCGCCTATTTAATTCGAAATTCAGATGCTGGACCATTCTTTTGGGCTTTGGGCTTCTTTTCATTCTCAAAAATCCTGACATACACCAAGTGTATATATGATGTATACACCAAGCACATGACTGATATATGACCCATTTTTTAGGACTTCCGAGATCTGTCTTTATAATTTCAGCCCATGTATTCCTGTATTTTCGACGTTTCTTGACCTGTACACTGTATTTCATCATGTATATTGAGGTATACCACCGCATACAATCGATATACAGCCTATATCTTTATTTTTCAGCATGTGTTTAGCCTTCGAATATGATCTGTTCGTCGATTTCTTGCTGGCTGACTCAAAGATAAAGAAATTTGGGCCTTCGTGGCCCAAACGAAATGCGAAGGGAGGAAGAGGGAGTTCATGGTGAACTCAGGGAGTTTTTTCATGCAACAAAAATGATAATAAGGATTAGCATTCGATCTAATCAAGATAAATATTGAAAGGAATAAACCAAAATAGATAAAATAAATAAAATAATAAATAAATAAAAAAAAGGACGCCGACCCAAGCAAATTAACAAATAGTCACATAAGAAAGATCATAGGGAGATATACCGGCAACTAATCAATTTTAAAGGAAGTTTCTAAGAAATGTCATGACTATTTCTTACCAACACACCACTGTGGCACTTAGTAACATACTTACAAATAGGGGGAAAAAGAAGAGCAAGTCACCATTAATTAATTTGATAGTCAAAGATGCAAGAAAACAACATACATACATTAAACTCCCAAAGCAGTAGCTATGCTAAGAATTTTTGGATCAAGAATAGTGAGATTTTTTTTTATGAAATAATAACACTAAAAGATGTTGACACACTTCTACCATAGAAAAGCATCAAGGAGACCATTCTCATGCCATCAATACAGTGAGAGCAAGAAGGAGGATTAACAATGACATCAAGAAATGAATGAGATAATAATTCAAGGCAGACCATCTACTCACGTTCGAACTAATGAGATTTTAACTTAGAAACATCTAGTAATAAATTAGTTCAGTAAACTTCAAAGATGAACCCACTGATGATACACAACCCATCGAAGAGATTCGGTCGGAGAATAAAATAATACTAACTAAATAATGCCTCATCAACTAGAAACACATAGCTTGTCAACACATTTTAACTTAGTTTTAGATAAGACATGCCCAACATAAACTAGCTCAGAATGAAAAGTAATGAAGAGTATACAACCACCATTATTAGGAACAAGCCTTAGAAACGAGTACAATTAACAGATTGATTACAATATCTAGCCTTGAATGCAAAGAAACGGACACCATGAAAGAGCAAAACAAGACAGTAAACTGCTCAATCACAAGATTCACTAACTAAAACAAATGAAAACTTCCACATATCAGAATGAATAGACAAGCAGAATGTATTCAAAACCTCAATAAATAAATAAATTGAAACACGATTCCCAGCCAACATTACGAGAAATATAATGACGTAGAAAATATCGGCAAAGAGAAATAGACTCGAGACAGAGAGGAACCATCAAACTTTTAAAGAAAGAAAAAAAAACGAACAACAACATTTGAGCTATTAAACAAATTCTACCACTGACTTGCAGTCAACATTAAATCGAAACAATAAGGGACTCGCAACACTTAGAAGACTTGCAATGACAAAAAAAAAATGAACAGCCAACACATTAAGAAAATAGAGAGGTTGAACTAAAATGGGGTTTACCTTTCATGGAGCAGCGAAACGGTGACGAAAATGAGCAGGACGAACTCTTCCACCACACGAGTTTCGATTCGAGCAATGAACCAAGAAATCCAAGCAGAATGTCGGACCCGAACACTGAAAATAATTATCTCCTCCAGTTTTTTGAGGTGTATTTTTGTATGTATTTTAGCGATTTCTTGCTTAAGTTGTTCTTTGCTCTATTGCCTAAAAAAAATCCAACTTTCCTTCCTAACTTTTTTCCAATATTTTTCTCCCACCCCACACAATGAAGAAGAGGAGGAATTTGTAAGGGAAAATTAGGGTTCGAAATCTGGGGGGAAACGGATGAAATTTGGATAGGAAGGGTCCCATTTCAAAATTCAAACCCCCAAAACTCTTTCAGCATTTTAGGGAAGACCTCTTTTTCTGAAGATTTTGCCCCATTCCGGAAGAGGAAAGGGAGAGATGGATGCTCTAGATCGATTGACTCATCCTTGGAGTGATACGCGACAGGATCTAGAGGCCACAAGGATGATTTTCGCGTGTTGGCAAGTACTTTTTGCTGTTGTTGCAGTGAGGAAGACGTTCGGAGAAGATGACAAATGCGTCTAGCGTGTATGCTACTGAAATTAGCTCCCACGTCATGCATTGACGAAGACGCCGTGAGATTGATGCTGTTTGGAATTGGATGTTAACATTGGGGGACTTTCTAGGTTTCTTCGTGAACATTGAAGGAAACATTGGGGCTGATTGTTGTTGTTAACATGGGGTTGGGCCGAGTCGAGAAAAGGTGGGCTAGGTTTAATCTGAGAAGAGGGAAAATGGGCTGGGGGTATGCTGGGAATTTGTATTGGGCTGCTGAAAAAGTGGCCCAAACTTTGGTCTTAAGGTGGGTTTGAACAAAGGGTTAGATTAGGCTAAAATTGTAATAAGAACTAATTAACAATTTAACCAAGCGGATTAAAAAGGTAGCCAAATGAATTAATTTTAGAAGATTCGGCTAGAATTCAAATAGGACAAATTAACATAATTAATTTGTGAGCTTTTTAATCTTAACGAGATAAGATAATTAACTTAATTATAAACTAATCGATTTTCATATAAACTAATTAATTCCAAAATTAAAACTACAATTCAAACTAAAACTAAATTAATGAAATATTTATTTTAACAAAGAGAAAAAATATTTTGATATGATTTTCAAACATTTATAAAATATACTAATTACATATATAATTATATGAAATATATTTATTATTCGAAATACTACAAAAACTGACTGAAATTACTTAAAATACCTTTGAAACTATTTGAATTTTATAAAGCTAATTATTCTAAGTCGTTTGAAAATTAAGAAGCTCAAAAACTAATTATTATCGGAGAGGGTCAAAATTGGGTGTCAACAATAGGTAAGGAGCTTTGTTGGTTTAGCTAGCTACTACCGCCGATTCGTCAAGGGATTCTCTTCCATTGCTTCCCAGCTGACCAATTTGACCAAGCAGAATGTTCCATTTGTATGGTCGGATGAGTGTGAAGAAAGCTTCCTGAAACTCAAGACCTTGTTGACTACTGCACCGATTCTTGCCTTGCCAGTGGAAGGTAAGAATTTCATTGTTTATTGTGATGTATCTTATCCTGGTTTGGGTGCAGTGCTAATGCAGGAGAGGAATGTAATTGCTTATGCTTCAAGGCAATTGAAAGTGCATGAACGTAACTATCCGACCCATGATTTGGAGTTGGCTGCAGTTGTATTT
>JAJOOH010014703.1:0-30270 GCA_029582605.1 Solanum gracilifrons | reverse complement strand
CTCATTCCTTCCCTTCCATTTTCAACAAAACTCCAATGTTCTTTAGCTATGGACAAATGTTTTCACTATATTTTCGTGTTATTGCTATGCCAATCACGTAAAGACTGTCGAGTAAATCCAAAAATCCCAGCGTTCTAGATTTAATGATTTTCTTTGATCAATTTCAAAATATGAAATTCAAATTCCTACTCAACAATTCACGAACCCTAATTTCACCTATAAATGCTTACTTTCACGTTTGTTTTTGAGGTTTTTGAGCCACTCTTTTACCCTAAAAGATTTGTCTGCCACACACCCTTTGTTCACACTGAATTTTTGAATCTCATCTCCTCTCCAAATCTGAAAACATTGGCAGGGCTTTTCTGTTTATCAATACGTAGTCTTCTTAGAGTATTTGTGTGGTTTATTAAATATGCCCATGTTATGCAAGATGATGAATCGTGCATTTAAACTTATAGCATCACAAAAAAAAATTCTTTATTAGAAGTTACATTTTATCAACAGCTAATAAGTTATGTATATAAAATCATGTATTTCTTTGGTTGGTTGTCATAAGGAGGGATGTTAACCATTTTTGTATCTAACTTGAATGGTTTTAGGGCTTAGTTTAGATTACTCTCTCAATAAGAATTTTATATTAACTAGAAATTGTCAATTCTTTAAATATAATAAAGCATGATTTGTTGGAATTTTTTTATGAAATCAAGACGTATGTTTGAACTAGCATGAATGACCCTCTAATCAAAAAAGAAAAAGCATGATGCTTAATCCCTTCCTTTAGGATAACTTGAACCTTTATTTATAATCACATAAGTTAAGTAGACCATTAATTGGAGTTAATTTTAGCATTACTTAGTTAAATATATAGGTGTCCTAATTTACCTTAAAAATATTTAGGTGGTGGCTCCTTAAGTTAAATAATTTAGGAATCATCAATATGTTATACACTACTTAATCTGAGTTAAAATGGGGTATAACAACAAACTCATCCTAAACACCTCGAGATAAAAACCAATGGTCGTTCTAGACCAAACACGGTATTTCAGAGCTGACCGCAGTAATGAAATTCTCATCCGAGGGTGTTTACCAAGAATACTGACTGAAGTCAGACTTTAGCCAAGACTTCAAAGATAATATGCCTAACGGCACAAACTGAAATCGACGTCCTCAGAACTACAACAAACCCTTCTACTAGACCAATATGGACCTTTTGGAGCTGATGGAGGTGTCAAAAACCCTAAACGACATCGGATTCTATGGATGTTGACCAAAGTCAATTCTCACTTCAACAGCTTTAGAAAGGGCAAAACTTGCTCAAAACTCTCCCAACTACCTCGATAAGCGTCGCACCCAATCCAGCAACACACAAAAGCTTCAAGGAAGCTTTGGGAAGAGGCAAAATAGTAAAACCACGCAAGAACATAGATATGACCATGAGGCTCATTACAAGAATTGAATAGAAGGACTGATGATGAAGATTACAAATTCAACAACATCAAGGTTACACA
This sequence comes from Solanum gracilifrons, assembly GCA_029582605.1. Taxonomy (NCBI): domain Eukaryota; kingdom Viridiplantae; phylum Streptophyta; class Magnoliopsida; order Solanales; family Solanaceae; genus Solanum; species Solanum gracilifrons. Next base: position 28,762 of record JAJOOH010014703.1, on the reverse strand, counting down.
TCCATTTTTCAAAGGAAGTAGTGACCCAAATGAATGACTTGATTGTATAGTGAAGCTTGAAAGGCAATATATTTTAAACAGTCTGAGTGACATTTAAAATATGAATTATTCTACAAGTCATCTTGAGCGTTTTGATTCTACATGGTAGGTGAAAATTGAAAGAGATGCTTTGGCGAATAGAAATTTTACTTCAAGTTTGAATGACATGTAAAGATGAAAGATTTATGGGTAAATACTTGGAACAAAATACACATAAGAAGTATTATAATATTCAACAAGAAAGCAAGACAGTGGAAGAGTATTATGAGGAGCTAGAGCATGTTAAGCTTTGAGCAAATGTCAATGATGGAGAGGTGAGTCTTGTGGAAGATTTATCTCGGGCTTAAATATAAATATAATGCAACCATTAGATTTGCATCGTCTTCCTACTTTATAAAAGCTTATCAAATGACACTCAAGGTTGTGGAAAATAAAAAGGAATAAAAATTAAGAGTGAAATCTTCTTCTTCTTTGTCATTGGATAAAAATAAAGAAGTTTGGAAATCATTTCCTTCTTCTTACAAATCCAAGGTGCAAAGCACGAATTCGAGTCCAATTAAGCCCTAAGTCCATTAGTGATGTTAGAGGCTTTCATGTGTTGGCAAGTTCTATTAGAAGGTTTGTGAGGGGTTTTCGTTCTCTGACCGATCCCCTTATTGAGGTCATCAATAATGATAACCTTTCATTTGGAATATAAAACAAGAGGAAGCCTTTAGGATCTTAAAGGAAAAACTTAGTTCCATCTTTTAACTTCAATTTCCCAATTTTGAGAAGATGCTTGAAATTGAGTTTGATGCTAGTGGAATGGGCATTTGGGCGGTCATGATTGAAGAAAGATAACCCCTAGGTTACTTTAATGAAAAGTTAAGTGGAGCTCAATTGCAATATTCTACCTATAATAAGGAACTCTCTACCCATTGAGAGCTTTAGTAAATTGGCAACATTATTTATGGCATAAGGAATTTCTTATTAGGACCAATCATGAGGTTATGAAGCATATTAGAATTATAAAAATATTAATAAAAGGCATGACAAATGGATATAATTTATTGAGTCATTTCATTATGCGATTAATTATAATCAAGGCAAAGTGAATATTGTTGAAGCTTATTTACATAGAAGATATGCATTGATGTATACCCTCACTTCTAGATTGATGAGTTTTGAGAGTTTGAAGAAGTTATATTCCAATGATGATTATTTTGGAAAACTATGTGAGGAGTGTAAAGTGAGCTTGAATAAGTAAGTTTACTTGGTTGTATGGCACCGTTGGTTTATATTGCATTACACACACTCATAAGTCGGTAACCAGTATAATTGATTGTTATTTGCACCAGCTGGTTGAATGGGGGTTGGCCGGTTTATGTTTGTTGTTGTGTACCTTCCAAGATTATGGGGGTTCGGTTAGGTTACTGTTTGAGTATATAATTGTGTATCTTATGTCGATTTGATATTTATCTATAAAAAAAAAAATTGGACTTGTCTCTATATTGGTGCTTCTGGTTTTTGCCAGATGGATTGGACTCTTGGCTGTTGTGAGGTGTAGCAGTGGTTACCGATGTTGTATCACCAATTTTTTAGCTACTTTAGTGGACCCTTGTATTGGTTAGGTTATTGGTATAGCACCTCCACGTAAGTTCCCTTGTCTATGTCTCTTGCCCATTTTATTCTACACCCTTGTCTCTTTTTACTTGAATTATGTTATATCTCTTCTATAGCTACTAGTACTGTACTTTCTTTACTTGTAATTTATGGTTGATTTATCTTTGGAGCTTAGTCTGCCTATGCCTACTGGGTACCACTTGTTGGTACTCATACTATGCTTCTACACCCTACACATCATAGTATAGGTTCTCTCCGTTGAGGTATTCCTTGTGTGGAGCAGCCTTTGGATTCATAGACAAGGGTGAGCTCCTAAAGTTCGAAGTTTCCAATCTCCCTCTATTTTCCTAGGATTATTCTTTATTTTGCATGAAGAGACGGTTCTATATATATTTGAGTTTTCCTTGTACTCCTATTTTGATTAGAAGCTCGACTAACCACTGATGCCACATCTTGAGGATGTTTTGTATATTTATATTGTTGTCCATCTCTTTCCTTTATTTCCTTGGTGTATCTCCTCCATTTTATTTTGATTTGTGTTCCTTGCTTCCCTTATGTTTTTCTTCTGCATGATAGACTATTGCTTTTGGTTCTGGTTTATGAGGTTGACTTACCTACTTAAGGGTGTTAGTAGGTGTCATCATGATCTGAGATATTAGGTAGTGTCACATTTCGATTTTAAAAAAAATTAGTGGGTAGTGGGAATTGTATGAGAAGTGGGTTTTTCTCTAAGGAGGTCCTATTGTTTAAATGGAGCCATCAAAGATGAATGATTTCGTCTGTTTTGCCAATCACTTTGGACTTTTTTTTCTCTTTCAGTCAGTAATCATCAATGGATTCTGATTTTATTAGGCCTCTGGATGGAGGTTGGGTACCATCAGGAGTTCCCAAATCATATTTATAATATCTAGAAGAGGCTTCAATCGTTGAGAATTGCCTAGAGGTACATAATTTATTTTCCTTTTCCTTCTATAGAAGCATTCACCACAATCAATTATTTTTCCAGATGTACTGTTATGGATGGAAACAAAGCAGAGGATGATAATATAGCATTGGTAGATATAAGAAAGCATATAGATTTAATTAGAAGTATTAGCTCAAAGAAATATTAGTTGAGAATAGTAATTGTTGAGAAGTATAATTCCATATATTTCAATGAAGGTTCTGCGGAAGAAACTTATATTTCAGTTGATTTTGTGATTGGGGTAATTAATCGTGTTTACTACTCACTCCATTTCATTTTTCTTTGCCTCTGTACCAAAAATATATGTTTCATTTCACTTGTCCATTTAGTAAATCATGAAAATTTCATTTCTTTTTTATCATACTAACCTTAGTATTAAAAGTCAGCTTTATAGTTCAAATTAAAAGTCAGTCAAACTTATCACACAACTCTAAATTTGACTGACATTTAATTTTTTTAATACTAAGGGTAGTATGAGAAAAAAAATAATCAACTTCTCCTGATTTGATAAATGGACAAGTAAAATGAAACATATATATTTGGTACAAGGGGCAAGTAAAATAAATGGAGGGAGTAGTATTCATGATGTATTACCTCAATCACAGAACCAACAAAACTATAAGTTTCTTCTAAAGACACTTCATTGAAATAAACTGAATTATAGTTCCCAACAATATATTCTTAACTTCTTTTCCTTTGAACTAATAGGTCTAATTAAATCTATATGCCTTTGTGTATGTACCGAAGCTATATGTTCATCATCTGCTTTGTTTCCATCCATAACAGTACATCCGGAAAAAAATCAATTTTTATGAGTAATTATATAGAATGAAAAGGAAAATGAAAAAATACCTCTGCGGAACCCCCAAAGAATGAAGCTGTAAAATGGAACTCCTGATGGTTCCCTAACCCCATCTGGAGACCTAATAGAATCCGAAACCATTGAAGAGTACTGACTGAAAGAGCGAAAATCAATCCAAAGTTATGGGAAAAACATACGAAACCATTCATCTTTGACGTCTCCATTTAAACAATGGGTCCTCCTTAGAGAAAAATCCACTTCTGACACAAAGCCCATTTATTACTATTGTTTTGAAAATTAAAACATGTTACGTCTCGAAATATGTTGACCTAATTTCTTAGGTCATGATGACACCTACTACACCCCACAACTAGGTAATCCTAACCCTTCGCCCTTAACCATAACTACTGGGCTGACACGCGGAAGTTAAATAGAAGCAAGAAGCTAACGGAAAAAAGAAAGAGAATGCAACATGAATATAAATACAAGAAACCAGTTCCAAGCCATGGCATCAGTCAGTAGTAGAGCATACAATTAAAATAAGAGTACAAGGATTTTACAAATACAATGAAAGTACAAACTATCTTTGAAAGAACAATAAATATTAGACTAGACAAGGCAGATGGAAACTGGCAACTCTGAAAGCCAGGAGCTCACCCAGTCTTTGAAGTCCAAAACCTTCTCCGCACGAGATCTAGACCAACAACAAGAACTCGTACCATGATCTCTAAGGTGTATAAGTGTGGTGTGAGTACCAACAAGTGGTACTCAATAGGCATCGACCGACTGAGCTCCAAAGATAATGCAAGTATAAGCGGTAGGTAATAAGAAAAATAGAACTCAAGAAACAAAACAAGAAGTATAGTATTATAGAAAACTAATAACGAGAAGAAACAAGATATAAAGGATAAGGAACCGAGTCAAGAACGTACTTTGAAACACAGGACAAATGCCGACTCACAAACAAACTATGATATAAGAGTCAACTACCTAGGGTCAGGAGAGTTAATATCAACTAATCTAGACCACAACCTATCAACTAGTATATCAATATCACAAGAATACAAAATATAGTAAAACAATAACCTAATCGAAACCCATAAGACCGGAAGATACAAACAACAAACATAACCCAACCATCCCCCCTTAAAACCGAAAGGTGCAAATAATAAACATCTCTATGGGTGATAGACTATGCATATGAATCTAGAATGTGTCGTAGAACCATCATTAATCATCAATAAAAGTGTATACACCTACCTCTGTTGTAAGGGTGAGGTAGAACCCATGCATCTCCCTCTCTTGGTACAATAGTTCCCATGGCCAGAGGGACCTGTACAAGATGCGGGAAGTCCAAATACACCACCTGGGCCTGAATCAAGTCTTATAACAAGCCATTACAAAATTGCATCCTGCCTAACAAAATGCCCCTCACTACACTTCTAATTTCATCCTTGAGTCTCATTCCTTACCAAATGGGTGGTGTCATCAATCTATCCTTGCAATTATTGCTCATCACTTACTCATTCCACACATATGTAATTCAATAGGAATTATAACTTATTGCTTTAAGCTCAGTTGCGCGATTAAGAGTAGAATCAAAAGGTAACTTTTTAAATGTTTGTGTGGCCTACAAATTATATACGTAATCATCAACAAACCCTAGTATGATTTCCTTATATAAGAAGCATGAATTCAGTACAAGTGATATATCATTAAAGAGCTAAATTAAGAGAAAACTTCCATAATTTACTCAAAATGTTGTTCTTTCCCTTCATAAAAAGTGTGGTTCTAAGTTCCAGATTTGATAGTCAAACAATATATCAACTAGAGTGATCTATGATTTATATCACTATCCCACAACTATATTAGCAACACTGATTTTATTTACAATGGCAGGAAAACAACTAGTATTGTACCATTGGCTTTTTATGTCATTTATCTCTGTAAAGTGCTTCTTAAGGAGGAGTACTGGAGGTGTTTCTTTCTGGATAATATATAACCAAATAATATTCTAGGAAAATAATTTGCTGGGATAATACTTGGAATGTACTGGATCTGCGTCTTCTTCAAAAAAGGGATTTATTACTGATTTATGCACGTGAGCTACATGATGATGAAAACATGATTTTGTTGATTATGATATACCTTTATGTAACTTTTTACATTGTGTTTCCTCGTTCCCCAATATAATCATATGGTAATCTTGATTCTATGTGACAAAAGAGGATAAGTGAAGCACTTTGATATCATCTAGATCCTTGTTTATTGCCAAACCAGAACACAATTTGAGCTTCACTTAAGCTGGATCAAGAGTTGGTTAACTTTTGAATTATTGTTCTTATGAATTTGCAGAATAAAAATTGTAAAATTTGCGGTGACATAGGTTTTCAAGAAGCAAATATTACCTGCTATCAATAAAAAAATGTTGTTGTGCGGAGTAGTCCTCTATGTCCCTTTTGATTTTTAGCAATAAAGGGCAGTCAGGCGAGCTGAAAGCCATGATTATCATATTTGTACCTGCTTCATCACCTTGTGTTATATCTATCTATTTTTTGTAAACGTCAAACGTTGTCCCAATCCAAAACCCCTCAATTTTTTATTTACCTTACATTTCTAAGGGAGAAGTTGATATTTTGCACACAAGAGGTTTCTCCTTTTGAAGCAAACTGCTAGTTAGATTATCAACTTTACTTCCTTTTTTGGAATCATAACTAGGACTGAATAGGGGAATAAAACTAAAAGAATAAATGGAAGTGATATTACCTCTTAGGGACAATAAAGATCTCATCGAGTTGTCTAATCTTTCTAGAGTTCTTCCCTACAAGATGCTAATGGTATTGGATGTGGGCTCTGACTAAAGGATACATTGATTCTTTCATTAGCATGTTATTGCATTTAATTCTCTTAATTATTGCATTTTCTCTTGTGCATACATAGTTCTCTTCATGTTTTAAAAAATCTTCTTTGAAATTCATTTTTAGATATTGTGTGTTGGGCTGTTGTGAAGAAGCACATATGGATTGGTGTAGTGAAAAATGTGAAATGGCAAGAGGGCAATTTCTTCATCACATGGACAAGAAAATGAGCATTCTGAGAGATCCAAGTTACATGCCTCTGCAAAGATTAGTCAGTGTATTGTGCAACCAAAGAAACATGGTAAGTTTCCAGGTGGGCATTGTCTTAATTGGGAAAAGGAGGTACAAACTAGGAAAACGAGATATCTACCTGTTGAAAAAGTCCTTGGTCTGTAATCCGGCACCAATAAATATGGATATCCACTGATAAATATTGTCTCCTCAAGTGTTGTGTCAACCAAATCCATGGCAATCGTTACTCTGTGGAATTTTAGCAAGTCTAGAGCTCAAATTTCAAAAATCAATTCTGAGAAGAGCACAGTGTAATGGTCTTTAGGATCGGCAGGAAAAACCTGGTGGTCCCATCTGGTCTACCCATGGTAGGGTTCATTGCAATGTTTCGTATATCCTACTTATTCTAAAGAATATTGTATTGTACTGTTCTCAGGAAAATAATTTAAAATTTGCATTCTAGGCTTGCTTGGATTTCCTTGAGTCACGGTCAACATGAATTTGGTTGACACAACTCTTGAAGCGATAGTTTTTTTTAAGTGGACATCCATATTTTTTCCGCCTGATGATAGAACAAGTGCTTCTTCAACATGTAGGCCTCTTGTTTTCCCGGTTTGTACCTCCTTTTCCGAGTTAATACAATGCCCACCTGGAAATTTCATACATTTCTTTGGTGGCATAGTACTTTGACAAATCTTTGTATAGGCATGTAACTTGGATCCTTAAGAGTACTCATTTTCCAGACAACATGATGAAGAAATTACCCTCTTCCCAATATAACATTTTTGACAACAACAATCCTTTTGTGCATCTACATACCCTAGCACAGAATGCCCGAAAGGAAGAGAAAAAGCAAAATTTTTGAAAACAGGAAGAGGATTATCTGTACATAAAAAATATGGATTATATGTTTGAGGTTTACAAAGAATATATAGATATGGAAAAGGTGATGAAGAAAGTACAGATTATAGAGTCATGTTGTCCACCCTTTTATGCTAAAAAGAGAGAGAACTTACTAATTCACGTCAACATTTTAACACTGACAACTTGCAATGGTTGCCTCTACAAAATCTATATCTCCGCAAATTTCACAAATCTTTTTCTGCAAGTTCGTATAGAAAACAAAAGAAATTTAGAAGCTAACAGACTTTTAATCAATATTAAGTGAAAATCATATTGCCCTCTAGTTTTGGCAATGAACAAGGATCTAGATGATATCAAAGTGGTCATTCATCTTCTTTTGTTGCACCAAATTAAGATTATCGGATGAATAAAATAAAGAATGAGAGGGAAAAATATCATCAGGTACACAACGCTAAATCATAATCAGCAAAATCAAGTTCTCGGCTTCTTTTAGCTAACATGCTTATCTTTCGTAATACCATACGATTGTATTATGAAAGTCATGGTACAATACCAGTTTTCGACAAGCAATTCATTTTGCTTCTTTTATTGTTAATTTGAAGATGGTTCATCTGTATACTTAATATATTTAAGTTTTTTTTATTTTGTTCTTTAATCGTATATTATTAGACACAATCTATGGTGTATTCTTTTGGACATGAAAGGAGATTTTTTAAATCATAAAAGATAACCTGTAGTAACTAGAGCATAATCCTTGATGGACAAAATAAATCTCTCGAGTTTATTGGTCTTTTTAAAGTTGCACGATATAGTAGAGTCTTTATCCTTGCATCAAAAAAGAAAAACCCAACCATAGTGCAATATGAATTGATGTTTAATTATTTTCAACGTAAAATTTTAACTAATCAGTAAGTTAACTTTGGAGTAAAATGTTCTAATAAAAACTAACAAAATTTTAATCCCTATCTGTTAATAGTCTAATAGATACACTGAAGTATTACTAGTAGAACAAGGTATAAGCAAACATCTTAAGTACAGAAAAAGCAACACAATATCTTAATATGTGGCAAGCATAGAGTAAAAATATTTTAGAACTTGGGAGTACGAAACTACACTCAAAGATTTTTTTTTAAAAAAAGGCACCCAATAAACAACAGTATATTAATTATTATTGCCTAATGGAGATAGAATTGAAGTAGCTAATAATTGTGTGATAACTATATTAATACATTGTTTGACTATCAAATCCAGAACTTTAGTACAACACTATTGATGAAAGGAAGGGACAATATTTTGAGTAAATTGTCAAGATTTCTCTTAATCTAGTCACTTAATGATATAGAAGATGTTATTTACTCTTCTGGTCACATTTTTCCCGTTAATAAGTTGAAACCTATTCAAAACATCTATAATGAACACTCATTTATTTATGTTAAGAGTGTTGAAACCTCGAACATTCATTTATTTAATTCATAATCCTGATGTCTGAATGAGCTTGGATAAATTTGTTCATCCTTAATAAAAGATATTCAATAGATATTTCTTTAAGCATCTTATTTGAAAGAAAAAACTCTATCGATTTGAACAATATTTATTGATAAATTCAGGTGTGATGTCTATCTTTTTTTTTCTCATTTTATATGTTCCCTTTATATTTCTTATAAGTGAAATTCTATGTATGCTTACCTTAAGAGAAACTAATTCATTAAAATAAACTTTGATTTGGCATTTTGAGACTAAAGTTTCAACTTTTAAGGTGACGTATATTTTTTGGTTGATCATTTCATGTGTTCTTTCTCTTTAACTTAAGTGAACCAAAACCACGAAAATCTTTGTTAATTCACATGTATGTTCCCTCACACATTTAATTTTCAAAAAAATAAATTATAGTCACGATTAATTTATCTTGATTTATAGTTACCAAAAATTTTTTATCTTGATTTATTAAATTTGTTACTTTGGCTGATTTTTAGCTCTAATCACATACAAGATTATCAAGAACGCGTCATTGGTTATTCACTAGGTGGTTGATCATGAAAATATATTTAAAAAAATTTCAAATGACTACCAAATAAACTAACATAAAATAAATTATTTTCAATATCAAACATCTACTTCATAACAAATGACACATTCTTGATAGTTTTGTACGTGATTAGAGTTGTCACACCAGCAAAATAAATAAATTTAATAAACCAAGATAAATTAATCATTACAATAATTAAAAAAGAGTTGTAAGAGAACATACATGTGAATTAATGCAGTTGTTTGTGGTAGAGTTTAACATTAAATTAAGAAAAAGAATACATATGAAATGAACAACAAAAAATAGACATCGCCTATAAAGTTGAAACTTTAATATCAAAATGCCCAAATCAAAGTGTATGATAATGAATTAGTTTCTCTTGAGGTGTGTGTCTCTCTCTCTCTAAATATATATATATATATATATATTATTTTATTTTTACTTAAAATAAAGATACAGAGAATATATGAAATGAGAAAAAAAAAGATAGACATCACACCTTCATTTGTCAATAATTATTGTTCTAGTTGACAGAGAATTAGCTAATTAGATGATTTAAGAGATGTATAAAGTAATTTAGATTAATACACTATTGAATATCATTTTCAAGGATGGACAAAACTCGACATTTAGCTTGTCCAAGCGTATTCAGACACTATGTTTATGAAAAAGATAAAGGAGTGTTCAAAATATACAATGTAGTGTGTAGAGAAAAGGAGACAAAATGCATCAAAAGATACAATTGTGTGTCACTCAACTCAATACATACCAGAGCTAACTAGTTGTTTATCATTTGATTTAATTAGAAGAAGTTCATAGATGATGAAAGGTTTAATTACTAAACTAAGCATGTCCAATTGTGGAACGAGTTTGTATTTTCCTTTGAACTGTATAAAACACTTTTTATTATAAAATCTGGATGGTTATAAAAAAATATATATGTTATTACTGTTTACATTCATTACCAGAATGCCTACAAAATTGATGACTTCCTTCATGAAATGCATCATATTTTCTTGCTTTGGTCAAAAAAATATTCTCTCCAAAAAACATGTAGAAGCATCCAACAAATAAGGTTATTCTAGTACTTTTTCTGATGGTCTGGTTGTCCTATTAAGTGTGAAGAGAAGTGTTTTTCTTTGTGATGGAGTTTGGCTTTTCTCTTTTATAACTCAACTCAATGAAACAAGTTACTCAACGCAGTGAAACATAGTTCAACTAAACTCAATGAAACAGGGCTCAACTAAACAATAGTATACTCAACTCAAGATAAAAGCAAAAATAAAAGATGCAATATATAGAAAGTTTTTAAAATGGTAGATAGCAACCCAATGTATTGAAGAATACAATAACAACTCAATTTGTATATAAAAATATAATATAACTTTGTGGGAGATTCTCTAACTGACAACCATCAGTATGAGCTATGTCATGAAACATCGTCTTGCCCATGCTACTAGAATTGTCATATACTTTGTCGGGGTATAGAACCTCTCAACTAAGTGGATCCACTAGTGTATGCTAAAAAGCATTAAGGAATATTCTAAAAAGTATGACCCTTCCTACCCACGCTGGCTACATGGTTTATGGGGACTGTGAGTTGTACGAGCTCTCCCCCATATCGGTGCTCAATACTACTCTCAAAATATACTAGCTCATATAATTTTAAAACAAAACACTCTCAGTGTTTTGAGATTATTACTCGAAAAATTTCTCTCAAAAGAGATGGTACTCAAACTGCTCAAAACTCTTTCAGAATTTTTAGTTTCCTCTCATCTTAAATGTAAAAACATTTAGTCTTGGGAATACTTAGTTCCCATATATCATTTTAAAGAAAATGAACTCAGCTCTACTCTTCCTCAAATCAGTACTCAAGTCTTTAAAACATATTTTAAAACATTTTGTAAAGAAGGGCTTCATATAATTGGGTTCATGCAGAATTATGGGAATGAACTACTCAACTCAAGGACTCAATGATACTCCTCATCTCAAGACTGCTCGACTCATAGGGTTCATGCGTAATTTTGGGCATGAACTACTCAACTAAAGGACTTCATGATACTACTCATTTCAAGAATGCTCAACTCATAGGGTTCATGTGGAATTATGGGCATGAACAACTCAACTCAAGGATCTTCCATAAGTAACATGTAATAGCCCCCTAATTAGGAATATAATCTCAAAGGGTTAGGAACTGAATACTCAAGGCTTAGAACTTGAAGATACTAATCCTCTCAAAGATACTCAACTTATGGAGTTTATGAGAAATTTATGGGCATGAATGACTCGACTCAAGGGTATACACAACAATATGGAACTCATGCATACGACTCTTATCATTCTCATACTTACTTCTTCAAATCTTAGCTCAAATCGATAGTTGATCTCAAAGGATTCACAATTGAACTCAAAGACTTTCTTGAACTCCACTCTTAACTCTTTCTTGAATTTGAATTATAAATTCAAGAGTTATGATTCATGATATGAAGGATCTCAATGATACTGTAGACTCGTGAATACTTTTTCCTCATTCTAATACTCACTTACTCGAGTGTTGAAACGAGTTATTAGAAATTGTAGAAAACTCCTCAAAACACTAAAGAGGGACCTTCTCAAAAGACTAGAAAGAACTCTCAAGACTTGACTCTTAACTCTACCTTAAATTTGAATTATGAATTCAAGGTTATGATTTATGATAGGAAGAATATCGTGATGATTAAATGAGTTTTAGATAGTTAATAATGAGAAACGGTTGAAAAACACTATTTGAGGAGCAAGTCCGCAACGCAGAGATGAATTATAATGTTACGTCGAAATAACTTTTGAAATAGTGGGGTCCACGTTCTCTCCGCAACGCGGAGAGGAAGGTTTCACTCTGAAGGAACAGGTCTGCGACGCAGACTGATACGTCCAAACTTACACCTCAATTAAGAGATACAAATGGTCGACGTCAATTTACAAAACTCAATGTGAGTTGAGGTCGATCCCACAGAGAATTTCTTTACATAAATAATTTCACTGTCGCGTTTTACTCAAATGTCATTATTAATTCCTAAAGAAATAATTACGGAAAGTAAAATGCATTTAGTTGTAATGTTGTAGTACTTAAGATTTATAATAAAAATTAGATTAACAATTAACAGAGTTTTCAGTTTTCAAGTTGTTTTGATGATTGAAAGAAACTAGGATTGTGTTCCCCATAATGTTACACCTAATGTTCATCCGTAGTTGAGTTTCATGCAATTTATCTCTACAAAATACAGACGAGTTAGATATATCTGATACTTCTCAGTCTAATCAGATAATGTTCACTGAAGTCCTCTCGGTCCCAGAGTGTTACTAGTTTTACCCTCGTTCACAATGGGGTTAAAATCTTTTTTCCCGAACTCAAACTTTGACTTCATTTCTTCCAGTTAATTTAGATTTTTCCTAACTATTATTTTTCTCTCTAACAAATAACATATACAGGCTCACTCCAACTCTTGCACTCATCAGAATACGTGAATAATGAAAGCTAGATTCTAAGTTCCAAACATAAATTGCCTATCACTTGTTTTACAGAATTACACTTCGATTCACGTCATAGATCCCACAATCCCAGTTGTGGTATTTAGCCACTCATGATTTCAGATAAACATTCAGAAATATAATATGAAAACATGTTAAGAAAGTACTTACAAGAATAAGCAAATCAATAAGCTACTTTGATAATTCAAGAACCGGAAATCCAAACTTCGAACTTGATTCAATGTTCAAAATGAAAACCAAAACTAATAATAATGGAAACTTGTTCGTCGTTCAAGGTCAGACAAGATAAAAAAAAAAACGACCTAATTAATTCAAATAAAATGTTTCAAAAAGAGTCCTACTCGAAATAGAACTTAACTATCGGACACCTCACATATGCTACCATGGTTCGTCAAGGGCTTCATGGTCCGTGAAGCCCTTCGTGATATTCACTTAGAACTCGCCAACTTGGGTCTTCTATGCCTGCACACTGGAAATTACATGACAGACCATTAAAGAGACCACCGTCCGTCTGGGTGTCCATGGTCTTCACTTGGAACTCCCCAAGTTTGGGTCTTCAATGTCATCACACTGGAAATTGCATCACAGAGAATACCACGAACCTTTGAGAAACCACGGTCTGTCAGGGTGTCCGTGACCTTCACTTAGAACTCCCCAAGTTTGGGTCTTCAAAGCCATCATACTGGAAGTTGCATCATGGACATCACCATGGACCGTTAAAGAGACCACGGTCCGTCTAGGTGTCCGTGATCTTCAATTAAAATTTCCCAAGTTAGGGTCTTCATGCTAGCCTACTGGAAAATGTACCACGGATGTTATCACTATCCGTCTAGATCTTCATGACCTGTAAAGGCATCCGTGATCTTCATTTGATTTGTCAGCACTTAGATTTCAGCTTTCATTTTCATCATTTCCATCTTCTTTCCCTTCAATTTGTTTTACATGTACAAACACTACCAAACGCATTAGATCCACATAAATACACTCAATTCTAGTATGAATTCTTAGTTTTCGAGCATCAAATGTGCCAAGATTTCGCGGCACATCAACACCTTCAACTTAGAACCATTTCTTGTCCTCAAGTGATAAGAAAACAATACATTCAGTCCTCAAATAATTTAAACACTTTCGAACTTACGCAGCAGCCATCTCAAGTACAATTTGCATCCAAAATGATGAATCTAACAAGCAAGGATCAATATGTGACATCTCATTACTCACAGTTGATCATGCTTATGCATGTGAATTATCATCTAACACAATCTACTATCAAATGCAATCTATAAATCTCTGTCTAAAAGAGCCAATGTGGCTGCAAACGTCTTATGTGGTCTCTTTGTTGTTTTAGTCTCCGCAGCAATGTCCGTTAGTGTGGTGGCGTAGATAGCATAGAACTCCCGAGGTAGATAGCCGGTGTATTCCCCAGGGGCATTGGTCATCTATTCAAGCTGGTGAATCTGGAACAATCTATAAATCTCTGAAAGTGCCTAGATATCCGCCATCACTACCCTAGTCTCGAGCATGAGTGGTCTCTTTCTAAATCCCACCAACTTGTTCACGATTCCATGTTCGAAGAAATCTTCCGACCTGTTCACCGTCCACATGGATCTGAAACAGTCAATTAGTTGTTGTCGCAATACTGGGTCAAATTCGTAGAGGCTAACATACTGGACCATTGTATCGTCTGGAGTCACCTTATCATCCCCCTCTACTGCACATGTCTTTGTCCGAGCTCCAATGTCAGCCTCCGGTACTACTGCAGGTGGAGATGTGGTAGCATCTTCCTGAGAGCCACCTTCGAACTCTACACTGCCTCCCTAACCATCATCAGACTGGCTACCTGAACCAGCGTTGGATCCACTTCCCAATTTTTCACATCTTTCGGAACTACTACCTCCCTCTTTAGACTGGAGAAGAGTGTTCTGGAAAATTGCCCTTGTTGTTTTGGATCTAGTACCTCGAGGTGGGTGAACTTCCGGTGTAACATTTATTTGTACCTCCGAACTACTAGATTCCTGAGTATGATCGCCTTCGAATTGTGAAGCAGTAAGTGAGGAGTATGGAGCTGCATTCTTTCTTCGGGGTGCCATAGTACCTGAACAATGCAAACACCCATTAATAACCAAATCAGTGAAATGAAATACTATCGGGTACTCAGACCTCCCCTGTGTAATTACATTGTGACTCATTACCTTAAGAATGTCATCACCTAATCTATCATTGGGAAGGTCCACTAAATCAAAAGAGGAAACAAGAATAAAAGTACAGAAGGTAAACTATACAAAATCAGTCAACTATACGGGAGCTCACACAGGCCGTGGTAGGTACCACGGTCCGTAAAACTTGTCGTGAATTTATCACAGAATCAGTGTGCAACAGTGGTGTAACCAAGTATTGTTCACGAACGGTTGCATGGCCCGTGGAGTGAACCATGGTCCGTGATAATGCTCGTGAACCTATCTACTGGGTGGATGGAATTCAAGTCTGGTCCACGAGTAGTTTCACGGCTTGTGGTGGCTTCAACGGTCCGTGAAGCCTCTCATGATCTTACACTTGACCATTTATCCAACCATTGTCTCCCCTAATTTCACCATAGCACAGGTCGACAGCACCAAACCCCCCTTCATTTAGCACAAAAGCACAACGTGACTACTACTTCATGGACATTTATCAAGCAAAAATGCAAAAAAATGTGATACTTATCCAAAATACACATACCCACACATCAACACTATTTCTAGACAAATTTAACCGCCCCACATGAGATTACACCCAAATTAGACAAAACCCACGACCGGTTCACATTAACAGAGCTTGTTCATCACCTGATCATGCGAAATTCGACTAGGTCAAAGTAATTCTAACTCACTTTTAGACAAGATCAAACTTCTAGCAAGTTATAAGAGAACTTGCTTGGAATTTAGAAGAAAGTTTCACTCACAAAAAAGAATCAATGAACTCGACTTGAGATTTTTGACAACTTAGGATTAGGGCTTCGATTCTTTGATGAATTAAGGATTGATGGATGATGGGAACCGTTTTTAACTCTTTAAGAAATGTTAGAGAAGAGAAAATAAGAGGAAAACCCCGACTTTTGGTGCTTAGGAAGCACATATACGTTTTAATTTCAATTTTGGTGCACGAGCTGGTCGGGTCGGTTTACTGCCAATACTGGGTTGTGGATGACGGACCGTGAAAGTGCCCGTGAAGGTCACCATGGTCCGTACAGTGGTTCGTGGAAATGTCTTAGGACTAAATGCTTACCTGGGGTTCACGAGAGACTAGACAGTCCGTACAAGCCTTGACGAACCGTGAACCTTTCTGTGAACCCTTTTCGTGCAATTTCCAGTAGCTTCTTTAGGTTGGTGCTGAGATTGACGGGTCGTGAAGTTGCCTGTGAAGGACACCTCGGCCTGTGGGGTTGCTCATGAAGAACTGTCTGCACCCAGTACCTGCAATTTTTCACCCAAATCCTTCCTTCACACATCAACACACAATGAAACTATAAAAACAAGGAAAACATTGAGGAAAAGGAAACAACCTATTACAAATAAAATCAGGGGTTACCTCCCAAGAAGCGCACAATTTAACGTTGCGGCGCGATGCAGGTTACTTGATTACTCAGACTTCATCAAGTTTACATTCTTCCATAATTTTTACTTCTTCTGGAATACCCAAGTATGCCTTGATTCGCTGACCATTTGCCTTGAATCTCTCACCGTTGTCGTTCTCAAGCACAATAGCACCCGACTGGAACACCTGAGTTAACTTAAAAGGCCTAGACCATTTGGATCTCAGCTTCTTACGAAACAGATGAAGTCTAGATTTAAAAAGTAACACCAAGTCACCAGGAGTGAAGGTTCTCTTCTCAATATGCTTATCATGATACAACTTTATCCTCTCCTTGTATAGTACAGACCTCTCATACGCTCTCTAACGGAACTCATCCATCTCATTAATCTGATCTAGTATCAGGTTTGTTGTTTTCCTCCAACTTAGATTCAGCTTCTTCAAAGCCTAGAGTGTTTTATGCTCAAGCTTAACCGACATATGATGTGCCTTTCCAAACATCAATTGATACGGAGACATACCAATAGGCGTCTTGAAAGCTGTCCGATATTCCTATAGAGCATCATCTAACTTTCATGCCCAATCTATCATGTTGGCATTTACTGTTTTAGCCAACATCGCCTTAATCTCTCTATTTCACACCTCCACTTGACCGTTGGTCTGCGGATGATAAAGAGTTGCCACCTTGTGCTGCTTAACCCCATATTTGGCCAGAAGTGCACTGAATACCTTGTTGCAGAAATGGGAACCGCCATCACTAATGATAGCTCTGGGTGTGCCGAACCATGAGAATATATTCTTTTTCAAAAAACCAGCAACACTCTTGCCATCATTCTCAAGCAAAGCAACATCTTCAACCCATTTGGACACATAGTCCACTACCACTAATATGTACTTCTACCCATAGGAGCTCACAAATAGGCCCATAAAATTGACTCCCCACACATCAAATAGCTTCACCTCCAAAATAAGTGTCATGGTTACCCATGACGCCGAGATATGGCTCTTTGCCACTAGCACACATCACAACTCCTTACTATGTCTATCGAATCCTGATGAATTGTGGGCCAGTAGTACCCACACTGAAGTATCTTGTGGGCTGTTCAAGCACCTCCATGATGGCCACCTACCGAAGAGGAGAGACATGCCTCTAGAATGTGCAACATGTCTGCTTCAAGGACGCATTACCTAATGATATTATCAGCAAACACCCTTTATAAGTAAGGTTCATCCTAGAAATACTTACCCACATTATGCAGGAACCTCTTCTTTTGCTGAAATGTCTGCCCCCCGGACATCAAATTACTAACAAGAAAGTTAGCAAAATCAGCAAACCAAGGAATAAGATCAAGAATTGCAGCCAATACCTGCTCATCCGGGAATGCATCATTGATTTCTTGCTCACATTCCTCTTTCTTTTCAGCCTCCAATCTAGACAGGTGATCAGCCACCTGGTTCTCACAACCTCTCATATCCTTGACTTCAAAATCAAACACCTGAAGAAGTAATACCTAGCTAATTAACCTTTGCTTGGCATCTTTCTTTGCCATGAGGTATCTCAGAGCTGCATGATCCGTATGGACTATCACTCTAGTACCCAGCAAGTAAGCTTTGAATTTCTCGAAAGCATACACCACATCTATGTTAAGTAACTGTGTAATTTTGTTGTGCTCCATTTAGTTACTTACTAGCAATGTAAATCGGATTGAACATCTTGTTGCGCTTCTGCCCCAACACAACTCCTAACCACTAGCACCATACATTACCTCAAATGGCTCAGCCCAATCTGGTCCAATGATCACTGGGAAATTTTCAAGAAGTCCTTCATAAAACACCTATAAAATCTGACATGTCCTAAGAAACTTCGAACACCCTTCACATAAATAGGTGGAGGCAACTTTTCAATCACCTCAATTTTAGCCTTGTTGACCTCTATCTCCTTTTGTGACACCTTGTGCCCAAGGACTATGCCTTCATTGACCATAAAATGGCACTTCTCCCATTTCAGCACTAGGTTGGCCTCCTCACATCTCTGTAGGGCCCTGCTAAGATTAAGCAAACAATCATCAAAGGTGTCACCTACCACTGAAAAGTCATCCATGATGACCTCAAGAGTGTCCTCCACCATGTCCGAGAAAATAGAGATCATACACCTCTGAAAAGTTGTTGGTGTATTACATAGTCCAAATGGCATGTGTGTAAACGTAAAGGTGCCATAAGGACATGTAAATGTAGTCATTTCCTGATCTTCAGGAGCAATTGATATCTTATTGTAGCTAGAGTATCCAGCTAAGAAGCAGTACCACCCTTTTCCAGCCAACATGTCAAGCATCTGGTTCATGAAAGGCATCGGGAAGGGATCGTTCAAGGTCCACTTGTTCAGCTTCATTTAGTCCATGTACACTCGCCATCTAGTGACTGGTCTCTGTTGGACCAACTCATTCTTTACGTTCGCAACCACAGTCATACCACCCTTTTTAAAAATACATTGCACTGGGCTTGACCCAGTGACTATCAGAAATGGGGTACACCATCCCAACATCTAACCACTTGATGGTCTCTTTTTTTACCACCTCTTGCATAAGTGGGTTTAACATCCGCTGGTGTTCAATGCTTAGGCTGCAGTCCTCCTCAAGTTAGATCTTATGGGTGCATATACCCAGAGGTACCCCGATGATGTCAGTAATGGTCCACCCGATAGCTCTTTTGTACCTTATCAACACTTTGATCACAACTTGGACCTATTCATCATTCAAATCTACAGCCAAAATCACAGGTAAAGTGTTGTTAGTGCCCGAAAATACATACCTCAGTTGGCTGGGTAACTGTTTCAGTTCCAACATAGGTAGCTCCTCAATAGATAGTTTTACTAGAGGACTCGACCTATTTTTTAAATCCAAGTCCAATTTATTTTGAGAATAAGAGTGTGCTCCCATTCCCTACAAAGTATTCATAGTCTCTACTTAATCAGACCAAAAATCAGCTCCAAAGTTCATCAACACGACTGCTATTGTTTCAACAGCCATGCTCTCCTCAATTGTTGCTCATATCTCTTCTCCATAAAAAACCTCTATCGTAGACACCACATTCATGTCATGTGGCTGTTTCATTGACCTACAAATATTAAACATTGCCTCTTCTTTGTTGAGTCTGAACTTCAGTTCTCCTTTCTCAACATCTATTAATGCTCGTCTTGTGTCTAGAAATGGTTTTCCCAAATTTATGGGAACCTCAAAACCCACTTCGCATTCCAAGATCACGAAGTCTGCCGGAAAGATGAATGTGTCCACCTTTACGAGCACATCACATAGGATGCACACAGGTCGTTTAACTGACCTATCTGCCATCATCAACCTCATGGTTGTGAGTTTTCGAACTCCTAACCTAAGTTTCTTGTAGATGGTCAGCGGTATCAGGTTTATACTGGCCCTTAAGTCACACAAGGCCTTTGCAAATTTGATTGATCTGATAGTGTATCGTATGGTGAATGCACCTAGATCCTTCTTCTTCTGTATCAGAGACCTGGTAGCAATAGCACTGCAGTGATGAACATGGTTAGTCAAATCAATACTTACAGCTCTCTTCTTTGTAACAAAGTCTTTCATGAACTTGACATAGCCTGACATTTGCTCAGGGGCTTCCACCAATGTTACTGACAGTTGTCGCAACATTGTGATGAACTTCGCAAATTTCCCATCTTCGACTTTCTTTTTAACCCATTGGGGGAAATGAGAAGGTGGTCTTGGTATTTGCTGAAGAGGCATACTTCCCTCAACCCCTTTTTCTATTTCTCCTACTAGTTTTGCTATTGGTTGAGGATACTCCAAGTCATCTACTTGTTCAGCTTCATCCTTCTCTCTTCCAGCTTGCTCCAACACCTGCTCATATTTAGTACCTGCAGAAATTAGGTCATTAAGAATCTTACCACTTCTGGTGACGATGGCCATTCAATGCCCGTCCTACTTATAATTTTGGATCGTGTCAATTGGTAGTAACCCATTCTTCCTCTAATTTAATAAGGCTGAAAGTTGCCCCAATTGCTGCTCAATTTGCTTGATGGAGGTGGTGTGAGAGTCTACCCGTTGACTCATACCGGAGAAATCACCTTTCAATTCCTTCACCCCTACATCATATGATTCAACTTTTTTGAGCACCTTGGCCAACATGTCTTCCAGCTTAGACCCGCTGGAACTACCACTTGCCCGGTCTCTATTACCTGGGGGCACATACATACCACTGCGATAATTTCTATACCCATCTCTGCTCTACCAATTTCCTTGCTCTCTGTTTCCTGGCCTATCATACTATCCTTCCCTTGAGTAGTTCTGACCTGCCTTTCCAGAATTGTAACCTTGGTTTCCCGAGTAATAATTCCAGAAACCACCTTGGTTGCCCAGGTAATTAGCCTCCTCGTCTAGATCGATATTCAGATCTTCATACTTGTTTGGCTGTCCCACAACATTTACCTTTTCATACTTTGAGACAATATGCTTCGTAAGTAGATCTATTTGGGTCCTCATGTGTGCCATGTCCTGATCCTTTTCTTCTTCTCTTTTCCGTTGTTCAGCTGAAAGTTCAAATGTGTACCCAAGATCTCCTACTTCTGCATCCCTGGTGTACCATGATCTGTTATTCGTTTACACCTCGTCCAATATTTGCATGCTCTCTGAGAATGTCTTCTTCATTAATGATCCTCCACACACTGCATCAACAACAGGTTTAGTAACATAATTCAATGATCTACAGAAAGCCTGTTTTAGATGTCTCTAAGTGAGACCATGGTTTGGTAACTTCTTGCACTTCTTCAGCTGTTGGCTGAGTCTCCACTAAGTGTCATGCATCGCTTCTCTTGGTAGTTGCTTATGGGCACTTATCTCATCTTTCATCTGCAACTCTTATGATTCCACAAAGAATCGTTCCAGGAAAGCTTCTTTCATTTCAGTCGAAGTCCTGATTGAGTCATAAGGCATCTTATTCAACCAATTTGTTGCCTCTCCAGTAAGAGATAATGGGAAAAATCTCAGTCTCATTGTTGTCTGGCTAACCCCAGGAATTTCTTGCAATTGCATATCGCCTCAAAGTTGAGATGTTGATTAGCATCATCACCAACTACACCCTTGAACATTCCTTTCAGATTCAGCAGTTGAATCATAGTATTGGTGATTGTGAATTTAACACATGGAGGTGGTTCAGGTAACACTATCACTCCAGTGGCTCCAGCTCCGTCCAAGTCTAAGTCATCCTCTTCATACATCATATGAGCTGGATGTTGTGCTCTACCCCTTGGAGCTATTGGTTGGCGGTGGGGAGGAATGATTCCATCCACTGCTATGTTTTCATCCACTACCCTAGGTGGGTTGTTCACAACATTCGGTTGAATACCTCCTACAACGGTTTCAGCTTCCAATCCAAATCTCTATCTCTGCGCCTCAAGTTCTTGTGCGTTCACCATTTTGCGGATTGTTTTCCGAAGTTCTGGATCGTATGGGACTAATGGGTCTCTCCTACTTCTGGTATTTGGAATACACAGTCGTACTCACCTGAAAGAGACACAGACAAAGAACAAGACGTAAAATTAGGAAATCTAACTAAACTTAGAATAAAAGCTAGTAAAACACTTCTGAATTACAATTCCCTGGCAGCGGTGCCAAAATTTGATACGTCCAAACTTACACCTCAATTAAGAGATATAAACGGTCAAAGTCAATTTACAGAACTCAACGTGAGTTGAGGTCGATCCCATAGAGAATTTCTTTACAGAAATGATTTCACTGTCGCGTTTTACACAAATGTCGTTATTATTTCCTAAAGACATACTTACGAAAAGTAAAATGGGTTTAGTTGTAATGTTCTAGTAACTAAGATTTGTAATAAAAATCCATATTAACAATTAACAGAGTTTTCGGTTCTCAAGTTGTTTCGATGATTAAAAGAAACTAGGAGTGTGTTCCCCATAACGTTACACCTAATGATTTTCCGTAGGTGAGTTTCAGGAAATTTATCTCTACAAAATACAATGAGTTAGATATATCTGATACTTCTCAGTCTAATCAGATAATGTTCACTCAAGTCCTCTCAGTCCCAGAGTGTTACTAGTTTTACCCTCATTTACAATGGTGTTAAAGTTCTTTTCTCTCGAACTCAAACTTTGACTCCATTTCTTCCAGTTAATTTAGCTTTTTTCTAACTATTATTTTTCTCTCGAACAAATAATAGATACAGGCTCACTCCAATACGTGCACTCATCAGAATATGTGAAAAATGAAAGATAGATTCTAAGTTGCTAACATAAATCGCCTATCACTCGTTTTACGGAATTACACTTTGATTCACGTCATTGATCCCACAATCCCAGTTGTGGTATTTAGCCACTCATGATTTCACGTAAGCATTCAAAAATATAAAATGAAAACATGTTGAGAAAGTACTTACGATAATAAGAAAATCAATAAGCTACTTTGATAATTCAAGAATCGGAAATCCAAACTTCGAACTTGATTCAATGTTCAAATCGAAAACAAAAACTAAGAATAATGGAAATTTGTTCGTCGTTCAAGGCCAGACACCATAAAAACAAAAACGACCTAATTAATTCAAATAAAAAGTTTCAAAAAGAGTCCTACTCGAAATAGAACTGAACTACCGGACACCTCACAGATGCTACCACAGTTTGTCAAAGGCTTCACGGTCCATGCAGCCCTTCGTGGTCTTCTCTTAGAACTCCCCAACTTGGGTCTTCAATGCCTGCACACTGGAAATTACATCACAGACAACACCATGGACCATTAAAGAGACCACAGTCCGTATAGGTATTCGTGGTCTTCACTTGGAACTCCCCAAGTTTGGGTCTTCAATGTCATCACACTGCAAATTGCATCACGAACAACACCACGGACCGTTGAAGAGACCACGGTCTGTCTGGGTGTCCGTGGCCTTCACTTAGAACTCCTTAAGTTTAGGTCTTCAAAGCCATCACACTGGAAGTTGCATCACGAACATCACCACGGACCGTTAAAGAGACCGTGGTCTTCACTTAAAATTTCCCAAGCTAGGGTCTTAAATGCTAGCCTACTGTAAATTGTACCACGGATGCTATCACGATCCGCCTAGATCTTCACGACCCGTAAAGGCGTCCGTGAACTTCACTTGATTTGTCAGCACTCAGATTTCTGCTTGCATTTTCATCTTTCCTATATTTTTCCCTTCCACTTGTTTCACCTGTACAAACACTATCAAACATATTATATCTACATAAATACACTCGATTCTAGTATGAATTCTTAGTTTACAAGCATTAAATGTGCCAAGATTTCGCGGCACATCACGGACCTGGTACTTTGTTTCTATCCTACTTTTTCTTACTCGTTTTTCAACTCTAATTCACCTAAAATCTAATAGTTTCTTTCCCAATCACTTAGATTCAAATACTCAACTTATGTACATGATAATCTACACCAAATCCAACCTCAATTAACTAACTTTTTTCTCAAGAACTCATCAAACCCATCCTAATTCAAGAACAAAAACAATACTTTCAAGAAATAAATCAAGAACTCAAATTCTTCAACTTCAAGAACGAAACTTCGTTGAATATAAAATGATTGGTGTGTGGGTGAACAAACCGAACACTATGGAAGCTTACATATCTCTTAGGGATCAAACCATTGGAGAAATTTGCAATGAAACCTCAAGAACTTGACGAAACCTTGACTTTTCTCCTATTTTCTCCTCTTTTCTCTTCTTGAACTCTTTGTTAAAACCATAATTGTATTTGGATTTATGAAAACTGATCCAAATCATATTTTTCCCCAAAATATTACTAAAATTCGTTTCAAGCTGATGGGGGAAGGAAAAGACCAAAATACCCCTCATGTTTTTGGGTAACTTTCCTTAAATCGACAACTTAACTTCAAACAGACATATCTCCGTCATACAGGATAAAAAATTAGCAAACTCAGTGGCGTTGGAAAGAGGGCTCAGAGATCTTTCAATTGATATCTTATGGATCTCCTAATTCATCTTGTACTTGAAATTATGGTCATTTGAAGTTGACCCAAAACTTAGAAGAACCTAGGAATTGCTTGAATAAATTTCTCTTTAGTTCTTTTTGGAACTCAAGGTGCTACATCTAGTGACCTTAACCCTTAAGAAAACTTGAATTCCTCGGTAAAATCCTACCTACAACGAAGGATGGTTCGAGTCTTAGCTCAAAAAATTTCTGGGGTGTTACAATATCATATTTATAAAAGACAATCCTAGGCCCTCTTACGTGACGCCACCAGAAACCAGGATTCCCTTTTAATTTATTTATTTCTAAAACTAGCCTTCCCCTTTCATTAAAAGTTGTGACTTTTATGAAGAGTTGCAACTTTTTTGAAAAGTTGTGACGTTTCCGAAGGGTTGTAACTTTTCCAAAGAGTTCTGTCATTTCCGATAAGTCACAATAAGCATTTGTTCACACTACCATTTGTTTTCTATAAATAGAGGGATTTCCTCTCATTTTAAAACAACGAAAATTATAAACTTCTTCTTCTGCACAATGACATAGATAACTACACAATAAATTAATTGTTCATATTCAATATCAAGATGGACATATTCTCAAGTTTACTTCAAGTTGTAAATAATTTTCTTGAAGTAATAAATGTGTTTCTTGACGCTGCGATTGGAATAGAAGTGTAGTTTCAAATTGAACTCCATCATTTTGGTATGTTGTTTTTTAAAAAAGCACCCAAACAAACTGAATAGTTTTGTGTAATATTATTCCCTTTCAAGTATAAATAATAAGTTCAATTGTTTTTCAATATGATTCATTCTCCCTTTAAGATTCCATTTTAACAATTACTTATGATACATTTATATGGGGAACTTTAAAGTGATATACGTAAAGCAAAATCTAGGGCTAAACTTTCTACACGTTAGAATTAGAATATTTGTTCACTTTTTCAGCCTTTTAAAATTTATTTATCCTTTCACCAACGATTATTTATTTATTAGAAAATTCAGTATCTCAGGTTGACGTTCCTTTGATTTCCCAAAAGTATAAAATAGTAACACTTCCTAGAAGCAAAATGATAAATTATAAAATCAAAGTAAAGATGATTGATTGAAGGATAAATGATAAGATGCTATAATTATCATTTTCCTTTACATTATTAATGTTCGTTACTACGTAATCTTATGTGTAAGGTAATAAAGTGTTTTAGAATTAATGACTGATAGGTTCTAAGTATTATTTTATAAATTCTATGATATTAAATTCCCGTGCGAGGCGCAGATAATTTTACTAGTAATGGAATAAAGCTAAAACATGACAATGTGAGAGTAGTATCATAATTTGTGTGCACCTTTTATAATTTGAGAGGATCATAGGTAAAAGTAAAACTATAAGCAGGTTTGATTTTGTTAGTTAATAAGTGGCAACGTCATCCTATTTAGCAATGACTCTGGTTCTATTATTTCCTTAATATTGTCAACTCTTTTTGGTTGCTGAAATAGTTTTCAAGAAAAGCTGGTTTTTGGACTTTTCTCTGGATCAAAGCATTGAAAATAGAATATAAGGTTCTGTTCTCTCTAGTACTAGAGGGAAACACAGCTATAAATTGTGTTTCCAACAATAGATAGTGAATTCAAGCAACACATAGTGCATAATCTAATGGAGAAGAAATGCCTTTCCTGAAATTATCAAACAATTGAAATTTGCGCAAACATAAATACTCCTCCTTTTGAATTCTTCAAGGAAGCAGTAGGTGCAGATCTCCATTTTGCCTCTCCAATTCTGGATTTTTGAATAGTTAGAATATTTAGGGTGAAAAATCGTATGAGTTTCCATATGGGTATTTAGAGTTAAAATTGTATGAGTTACTTTTTGAGGTTGCAAAGCTCTTCCATGGAAATTTAAGAAGTACAATAATATTACTTTTTTTTTCAATTTTAATTAATTTATACATATTAAAAAAAATTAGCGACATATTTGCCACCAATTATCATATGGTGGAGACAGTGTGTATGTTGCCGCAAAAGCTTTTGGATCCAAAAAGTTTGTAAGCGGGAAAGTAAAATTTATTACTTATATTGCACCATATTGGTTGCGATGTAGATAAAGTTGTCACTAAAGTGTTTGATCTATGGTGACTTAAGTGTTGCCATAAAAGCATATATCATTTTGTAGTGACTTAGTTATGTTTCCATTGTTTCGCTATATTTTGTGGCGATGAATGTTGTCGCCACTAAATATCCTTTTTCTTGTTGTGGGAACATCATAGTAGTAGCAAATACCATTCGGATAGAAAGTTTCAATAGCATTGATTAGTCATTGTCATGATAAATACTCCTAAGTTTTAACATAGAATATGTTTTTCACTTTATCAGCCTTCATATATATCACCTTTTTTCTTTTTCAATTGTAACACCTCGGATTATGGAAAAGGGAGAAAGGACCTTTTTGGGTTGAAGTCTGGTTCTACGGGTCCCATCTAAGGACTGAAGAAGCTTCTACCGGCCATAGATGGCAACCGTAGTAAGAGGAAAAATAATTTTTTTAAAGTCAAGTCCCAATACCCATTTTTACGGTTCATCTGGACCCGTCATTATTTGTATGAGTCATAGGTAGGTATCATAGGTGGATCCCAGACTTAGTGAAATTTTTAGGGTATGAGCCGTGGACAAGTCCCGTCAAAAGTTGGTCCAAATAAAAGGTTTCTGAACTTTTCTACGGGCCGTAGGTCAAAACCATAGAAGGGCTTCGACAGTTATTTTAAGGGGCTTTTGAGACTTTTCCCTGATTGTTTTAAATCAAAACTAAGTAATTTTGGTCTTCATCCTAAGACCTATATAAAGTCTTTTAGGTCCTCAAACTACCCACTTCAACCCCATTCTCCTAATTTCCCAAAACCTAACCAAATTCATCCTTCCAAAATTCTCTCAAAACTAAGGAAGGAAAAGAATATAGGGTTAATTCAAGTTCATCAATCCTCCAATATTTTTGGGCTTTAAGAATCAAGGTATGTTAGTATTTACCCATGGAGTTCATTCCTCCATGGGGTCCCCAAAGTTCCAATTTCTCAATCTCAAATTCAATTGTTTAAGTTTGGATTTCAATTCAATCCTTATGGATTTCATTCAATTGTGATTCATTATTGTTAATTAAGTCCTCTAATGCATGATTCAATATTAAGATATGATATTTAGTTGAAATTATGTTGACCCATGTCTAAATTATAATTTTCAACAATGAACCTATGATGAACTCATGAACCTATGAATTATGAATTTATGAAGATAAGCAAGTTTTTATGAAGTTATTATAAATGGTTTGGGGATGATTTGAATGAAAAGTATTAAATTTATTGTGAAAGTTTTTCTCACATGCTATTATGATCATGATTGTGAAACATATTTCTCACTTATGGATTCACATTAGTGAAAGGTTTTCTCTTCTATCTTGAATTATGTTTAATTAATCTTTTGAAACCCCTCGTAACACTATTGCTCAGCTATCATCAGAATAACATTAGGAGCAATATGAACACCCAGAACTGGTGCCGAAACTACTGGCAGCTGGCCCACCTAATCCTGAATACCTGAAACCTACTGTTGATCTGGGGTCTTCCTCCTACCCTAGTCTGGGAACCATGTGGCATACTTGTCGCACAACCCTGAGAGAAGTTCTCCAACACACCTAACGTCTTCAACAAAGTCTCCTGAAAAAAAAAGGCTCAAAACTCAGGAGGATTTGGTACTCATCAACCTCAGCCTTGGCTAAGGAGAAGCCCCTCCAGCCCTACCTGTGTCTAGTGTCGCTCCATGGGCATGACCTCTAACAGGTTCTAATCCACAAGTATGGCCTCTAGCTTGGGCGCTAACTCTTCCCCTAGTTGGGGTCTTCAAAACAACCTCAGGACTGCCTTCCATCTACCACTGGAAACAAAAGCTCTGGTCCTCGGCATGTGCCAAAAAAACATGTGGCAACTCAGCACTAGCGATGGTAACCACGCACGATAAGAAGAGAAGAATAAAAAGACGTTACCTAACAATCTTTGTGGCCTCCTGAAGATAAGTATAAACGTCTTTATATCGATCCTCAAGACTCTAGTTAGACTTGTCTTGTACATACGTGAGACCTACGAACCTGGTGCTTCACGACCCAAAAATGGACATGATGGCACTTTTCTATTCCCACCAAGACATGTCCGATCCAACCCAACAAAAACGAAAGATATGAGGACATACAGTTAAGAAAGAACAAGATAAAGCGAAAAAAAAACTTATTCTTTCTA
>JAJOOH010014702.1:0-29828 GCA_029582605.1 Solanum gracilifrons | reverse complement strand
ATTAAACCAACAATGGTATGAAATAGACCTACATGATTTAGACCTCGAAAGAATAGAATGATATGATTTAGAAATAAATTCAGATTAAAATGAACTACAAATATTTACAATATTGGACAGAATCTATGGAAGATATAAAACTATTAGAACAATTAATGGAGGAAAATTTATATATGTACCAAATAATCCAAGATATGTTATATCTAGAATATATCATAAAGAACATTAAAGAAATATCAAGATTAAGACACTTAACCAAAGAATATTATAATAAAATCTTTAAAATGGATTCCTCACCTACCAATGACCTATCAAAAATGTCATGAATTCCTCACCTACCACACTATCAAAATTATCATGAATCCCTCACCTACCAATAAGATGAATTCCGCACCGAAAAATGTTATCAGAGCTATGGATGAAAAGAAATATTCCGATTAAAACAACTATCAGAAGAATCTTACAATAAGTATTATTATATTTTACCATGAACTCCTCACCTACCAAACATATTCCTCACCTACCAAAAATAATTCCTCATAAAAGTATATGAATTCCGCACCCCCAAAAAATGGTATCAAAGCCCACATTTGAAATTGAGTTTTGGTATTCCAAGTTACCTTATTTAAATTCCAAATCAAAAGAAAGTTATTGACTCTTTATTTTTATCGGAGAAGGGTCTAAAATGCCCCTCAAGTATTTTAGGCCCGATAGGTGGATGACGGGTAATTTTGTACCAATTCAAACACTTGAGGGGTATTTTAGGCCCTTCTCCGTATTTTTATTGGTCTTCGAGCAAGGAAAGACATTAGGAACCACTCAAATTATGTGGTTATAGCACGGACGCATTTATCGACTTATACTTATCATAAAATATTCTGGATATATGGTTACATGCTACGATTTACTCGCATCTTTTTTTATTATTTTTATTGGTCTCAACCTAGATATGTCAATGAATTCTTGGACTTGACACATAGCAGCTTAGAAGCATAATTGTATTTGCGCGAGTGCACCACACCCAGTAATCTCAGACTACTCATCTTAATTTGAATTAGTAAAACATAAATTATTAAAATAACTCCAAAAGTCAATTATTTATCAAGATGCATCATTGCGTCCTTGAATTATTTTAAGCATCTAAAAAATATGTGTAACTGCATCCTTAATCAAAACAGACTTTTGAAACATTCCTAAAAAATTGTCTAATATTAAAAGCAATTAGGAACTTGCTTAAATCAAAGATTATTATTTTAACAAAACACTTAGGTCGAGACGTATAATCACAACCTTGGCATTCTATTTTTCATGTCTTTATCTAAAACGCATGATAGCAACGATCTTAGTTACGAATATAAGATATGCTTAAAATTTTCCTAAGATTCGATTTATCCTAATGTTTGCCTATGATTAATAGACTTAAAGTGCTCTGAATGACCCGATTAAAATAAGAACATAATAACAAATTATCTAAAAAATTAAATTCATTATCGAAAAATCAAACGATGTAACCAGTAGAAAATTACACCAACTTAAACGCATAAAACCTTGTCATCCCCTTCTTTGTTAGTAATCCTTGGTAAGATTACTTAACTTAAAAAAATTGTATTTCCTATCATTTGCTTTAATCCTAGTTAGTTATCATTGTAATCTATTCAATTAACATATGCACATTGAACACCTCGGTATTTGAAAGAGCTAAAAATAGAAAGAATCAAATTGGAAATAGCGTAATCTGAAAATTTTTAACTTTTGCTTAAGTTGGAGTTTTGGGTCAACTTCAAACGACCATAACGATCAGTACAGGATGAGTTAGGTGGGCCATAGATATCAAATTAAAGGTATTGGAATCCTCTTTCCAACGCCATCGAGTTTGCTAATTTTCGACCTCGTATGAGGGAGATATGCCCATTTGAACTCAGACTGTCCATTTAAGGAAAGTTACCCGGATTTAAAAGGGGTATTTTGGTCTTTTCCTTACCCAATCAGACTAAAACAAAATTTGGTAATATTTAGGGGTCTAAACTGATTTGGTTCAGTTTTACCAATCCTAAAATACGCTAGGGTTTTGAGAGGAGTTCAAGAAGAGGAGAAAAGAGGAGAAGATTCAAGCGTTCGTCAAGTTCTTGAGGTTTTCTTGCGGATTTTCGCCAACGGTTTAATCCCTAAGAGGTATGTGATTTTATATAGCGCTGGGTTTGTTCACCCACTCGTCAACCATGTTATTTTCAGCGTAGTTTCATTCTTGAAGTTGAAGAATTTGAAGTTCTTGATTAGTTTCTTGAAAGTATTATTTCCGTTCTTGAATTAGGATGGGTTGATGATTTCTTGAGACAAATTTTGAGTATATTGAGGGTATTTTTGCGTAGATTATTGTATACTAATGTTGGGTATTCGAATTTAAGTGATTAGGGAAGAAACCATTCAATTCGAGGCGAATTAGGGTTGAAAAACGATTAAGAAATTTTGCCAGGTTTCTGGGCAAGAGGCTGGCGCACCGCGCCAGCAGTGCGCCAGAGAAGAGGGTCTGTGATTTGGCTCCTGGGGAGCTGCACCACTCAGTGCGCCTCAACCTTCTTCCTGTAGTTCAGGGTCATGTCCCATGCGCCACTCAGTGCGTTAGGGTCATCAGGTCCCCTACCCTTTCGTCCATCTTTCCATATGAGTTCCCCTGAATCGTACCTATGTTTTCTAATTAATTTCTATACTCCAAGGTACGTCTAAACATCTAGGTATCATACATAACATGAATCATAACCTTGAATCCATAAATTCAAATTCAAGCTAGAGATAAGAGTCAAGTCTTGAGAGTTCCTTCGAGTCTTTTCTAAAAGTCTTTTACAATTTATTTAAACTTGTTTTAAGACTTAAGCATTCAGTTTGAAAAAGAGTAGAGTTGAGTTCATTTTCTTTAAAATGATATATGGGAATGAAGCATTCCCAAGAGTAAATGTTTTCACATTTAAGATGAGAGGAAACACTTATTTCCAAAAGAGTTTTCATGAGCAGTTTAGTACAATCTATTTTAAGAGAAAGATTTTTTTAATAATAATCTCAAACCACAAAAAAGTTATGTTTTTAAACATATGAACTAGTTAAATTTTGGGAGTAGTATTGAGCACCGATATGGAGACGAGTTCAGATAACTTAAAGTCTCCATAAACCATGTAGCTAACATGGGTAGAAAGGGTCATACTTTTTAGATGATTCCTTAATACTTTTTAGCATAGACTAGTGGATCTACTTAGTAGTAGGTTCTATACCCCGATAAAGTACATGAATATTCTAGCAACGTGGGTTAGACGTTGTATCATTATTTTTGCATACAAAATGAGTTATATATATTTTGTTTCAATACCATGAGTTGTTATCTACTATTTTAAAAGCTTTTCATTATATTGTATCTTTATCACAACTTTATATTAAAATGAGTTGAGTTGAAATGAGGTAAGTATTTCTTCAGTTTCAGTTCAAGCTTATATCTTGTTTTAGAATTCCCCTCACATGCTCGTATATTCCATGTACTGACGCCAATTGGCCTTCATATTTTATGATGCAGATACAGGTAACCGCATCCAACGTTTCATTGATCCAGTTGAGTTTTAGATTTGTTGGTGAGCCTCCTTGCTTCCGGAGGATCCCTTTTGTTATGTTTCAGTTATTTCAATTGTTAGGATGATCGGGGATCTTGCCCCGACATCCCTTAGAGTATTAGAGGCTTCATAGTATCTTTCAGATCATGCCTCACCGAAGAGCTAACTGAGGTCATCTGCTAGAAGGAATGTTGAGGATCAAGGGATACCTAATGCCCCAGAAGTGCAACCCCAAGGAGAGGTCACTAATGTTGAGTTTCGTGAATCTATTTGGATGTTGAGTCAAGTGGTGACCAACTAAGCTGGGTAACAAAGAGGAAATCGAGAGGATGTGGCTAATACGTCCAGAATCTGTGAGTTCTTAAGGATGAATCCTCTAGATTTTACCGGTTCAAGTGTAACTGAGGATCTAGAAAACTTTGTGGAAGAGTTGCAGAAAGTTTTTGAGGTTATGCATGTTGTTGATACTGAACGAGTGGAACTATTTGCATACCAATTGAAGGGTGTCTCTAGGATGTGGTTTGACCAATGGAAGAAGAATGGGGTTGAGGGTTCACCAATTGTGAGCTAGGTTGTGTTCAAGGAAGCCTTCATGGGGTGTTTGTTTCCCTGTGAGCTAATAGAGGAAAACGTAAGTGAATTCCTCACTCTTAAGCTGGAATCTATGAGTGTGAATGAGTATAGCCTTAATTTCACCCAATTGTCCCGTTATGCCCCGGAGATAGTTGCTGACATGAGGAGCATGATGAGTCTGTTTGTGGCTGGGTTGTCTCGTGTGTTAAGTAAGGAGGAAAAGGAAGCTATGTTGATAGGAGATATGGATATAGTAAGACTTATGATCCATGTACAGAAGGTTAAGGAAGATAATCTGAGGGATAGAAAAGAGTTTCGAAATAAAAAGGCAAAGACATCAGGAAATGAGTCCGGACAACATAAAAGTAATACAAACCGGTCATCTTTCCAACAAAAGCAAAAGGGACCTGCTCCATCATCTGCTAGTGCACCTGCACCAAGGAATAGATGTGAGTTCAACACTCAAAATTTCAAAGCAAGACCTGTACAGTCTCAAGGTGGTGTGGCACAAGGTGGAAATGAGACTTACGCATGTGAGAAAGAAAGATGATTCTCTTAGAATGTGTATAGATTACCGTAAGTTGAACAAGGTTACTATCAAGAATAAGTATCCACTTCTGAGGATTGATGATCTTTTCGATCAATGATGTTCCGCGAAATCATGGCACATTTGATGCTTAATAACTATGAAATAATACTAGAATGAAGTAAAATTTTGGATTATTTGATGGGTTTGTTAAACGTGTAGGCAGAATCTGGGTTGTATAGAAAAGTAGAAAATGAAGCAGAACTGATGTTGACCAAGTGGAGTTCACGGCCAACTTCACGGACCGTTAACTTTATTACGGTCCGTGGTTGAGCTTGTGAAAGTGAGGCAGTGCTAGGCCTTGAGAAGATGAAGAACAGGATTAACCAAGTGAAGACCACAGAAGGTTCCACGGGACGTAGTCCTCACCATGGACCATGGTACCTGCCCTGAAGCTTAACAAGTGTGAAAGCAAGAAAGAGTTGAAAGAAGGTTGAAACCTAAGTGAAGACCACAGGTGACTTCACAGGCTGTGGTCCTCACTACAGACCGTGGTAGCTCTCATGGTGCATTTTCCAGTGACCAAGTTTGAAGACCCACTTTCGGGAAGCTCCAAGGCAAGACCACGGAGGGTTTCACAGACAGTGAAGCCCTTGACAGGTCATGGTAGTGGCCGTGAAGAGGGCCCGACAACTCAGTCCTAATTCGATTAGGACTCATTTTAAACATTCTATTTTGAATTACTTTAGGTCATTTTAAGATCATTATTCATTATCTTAGATTGGATGACGAAGAACAGAGGATTAATTTTAGCTTACAATTTTTGAATCATTGATTATTGTTATCAGTTGGAAATTCGGATTCAAACTATCAGATTATTAAAGTAATTGTTGATTTGCTAATTATTTCCGTAAGTCTTTATCAATCTGTTTTCATTCCAAATTACTGATTGTTTATGTGAAAGCATGAGTGGCTAAATACCACGACTGGGGTTGTGGGATCTATGACGATATTCTAGTTGCGATTTCATAAAATGAGTAAAAGGCAGTCTGTGTTTACAACCAGTAGTTCTTAGCTTTCAATATCATTTTACTCTAGTGAGTGCACGCACTAGACGAGCCTGTATCTGGTATTTTTTCGAGAAAAAAATACCAGTTAGGAAAAAGCATAATTAAATTAACAAATTCGCATTAAAGCTTGAGTTCGAGAAAAAAGATCTTTAACGCCATATCATTTCAAGCGAGGTTCAAGGTTAGTAACACTCTAAGGTTAAGATAACATGAGTGATCATTATCTGGTTAGGCTGAGAAGCATTAGATAAATTTAACTCGCAAGGATTATGTACATATTGATTTGCCTGACACTCAAATTACGAGAGAAAACTGGAACTAATGTTATGGTGAACACAATCCTGGTTTCTCATAATTAATTGAATCAATCTTACAATGAAATAGTTTGTTAGTCTTGAACTTGGATTTTGACTGCAGGTTTTGGTAATTATAACAATTCAACCATACCCAATTTACTTTCCATTGTTATTTGTCTAGGAGATAATAACAAAATTCGAATAAACACGACAGTGAAACCTTATCTGTAAAGAAATTCTCTATGGGATCGACCTCAACTCTAGTTCAGTTCAGTAAATTGACATCGACCGTTTACACTTCTTATTTGAAGAGTAGGTTTGGACGTATCAAATTTTGGCGCCGATGCCAGGGAATTTCAATTCAGAAGTGTTTTACTAGCTTTTATTCAATTTGTAGTTATATTTCCTAATTTTACGTTTTGTTCTGTGTTTGTGTCTCTCTCAGGTGAGTGCTACTGTGTATGCCGAGTACCAGGAATAAAGGAGCTCCATTTATCCCTTACGACTCAGAACTCCAAAAGACTCTTCGAAAAATGGTGAATGCATAAGAACTTGATGCACAAAGACAAAGGTTGGGGCTAGAAGCTAAAGCCGCTGCAAGAGGTTTTCAGCAGAACGGTGGTAAGAACCAACCTAGGGTAGTAGATGAGAATAGAGGAGTGGATGGATTGATCCCTCCCCAGCGCCAACCAATAGCTCCAATGGGTAAAGCTCAGCATCCAGCGCACATGATATATGATGAAGATGATGCAGGTTTGGATGGAGCTGGAGCCACTGGAGCAATAGTGTTACCTGCACTACCTCCAGGTGTTAAGTTTACAATCACCAGCACTATTATTCAATTGTTGAACCTAAAAGGTATGTTTAGGGGTGCAGCAGGTGATGATGCAAATCAACACCTAATGAATTTCGTGGCAATCTGTAAGTCACAAGAGATTCCTGGGGTCAACTAAACAACAATGAGGTTGAGGCTATTTCCATTGTCTCTTCATGGAGAGACGACTAACTGGTTGAATGGGATGCCAGATGACTCCATCCGAACTTGGAATGAGTTCAAGGAAGCTTTCCTAGAACAATTCTTCCCAAAATCAAAAGAGCTGCAGATGAAGGACGATATTAGTACACACAAACAGTTACCAGGAGAGGCAATGCCTGATACTTGGTGGAGGTTCAGCCAAAAGCTGAAGAAATGCCCCAACCATGATATTACCAAAAAGCATCTTAAACTGGCCTTTTATATGTCTCTGAATTATGTTACTAAACCTATTGCTGATGCAGTTTGTGGAGGCTCATTTATGAGAAAGTCATTTGCGGAGAGAATGCAGCTATTGGATGAGGTCTCAAAGAACAACAGAAGATGGTACACTAGAGATGCAGAGATAGGAGAGCTTGGGTATACATTTGAGCTTTCAGCTGAACAGAAGAAGAGAGAATAAGAAAGGGACCAAGACATGGCACATATGAGGACTCAAATAGATCTGCTCACAAAGCACATTGTCGCCAAGTCTGGAAAGGTGAATGTTGTGGGACAACAAAACAGGTATCAGGATTAGGATCTTGACCTTGATGAGGAAGCTAACTACTTGGGGAACCAAGGGGATTTCCAGAATTATTACTCTAGAAATCAGGGTTACATTTCTGGAAACGCAAGTCAGAACTATGCTACAGATGATCAGTATGATAGGCCATCAAATAGAGATCAAGGAAATTGGCAAAATAGAGATGGGTATATTAATGATCGCAGTGGTGTTTATGTGTTCCCAGGCAATAGAGAACGGGTATGTGGTAGTTCCAGCGGATCTAAGCTGGAAGATATGATGGCTAAAGTACTCCAGAAGGTTGAATCAACTGATGCAGCGGTAAAAGAAATAAGAGGTGATTTCTCAAGCATGAGTCAGTTGGTGGACTCTTACACTACCTCCATTAAGTAAATTGAGCAGCAGTTGGGGCAACTCTCAGCCTCACTGAATCAGAGGAAGAATGGATCACTACCAAGTGACACCATTCAGAATCCCAAGAAGAATGGGTACTGCATGGCCATCACCACCAGGAGTGGTAAAGTTCTTACTGACACTATTTCTACAGGTACGAAAAATGAAAATATTCTGGAGCAAGCTGGCAGAGATGAGGATGAAACTATACAGGTAGATGACTTAGAAGATGCTCAGCCAAAAGCACAACCCGCGAGAGGAAAAGAGAATAGGGTTGAGGAAAAATTGCCTTTACAGCAGATCCCCACACCACCTCCTCCTTTCCCTCAAAGGCTCAAAAAGAAAGCTGAAGATGGGAAGTTTACAAAGTTTATCACCATGCTGAAACAACTTTCAGTAAAAATACCACTGATGGAAGCCCTGGAGCAGATGTCAGGATATGCAAAGTTCATGAAAGACTTGGTTACCAAGAAAAGAGTTGTAAGTTTTGATTTTTCTAACGATGTTCATCATTGCACTGCCATTGCTACCAGATCTCTGGTTCAGAAGAAGAAAGATCCAGGTGCATTCACGATCCCATGCACCATTGGGTCAATTAGCTTTGCAAAAGCTTTATGTGATCTAGGAGCTAGCATCAACTTGATGCCATTAGCCATTTACAAGAAGTTGGGATTGGGAGTACCAAAACCTACAACAATGAGGTTAATAATGGTTGATAGGTCAGTTAAGCGGCCTGTGGGAGTCCTATGTGATGTACTTGTAAAGGTGGACACCTTCATTTTTTTGGCAGACTTCGTAATCTTAGATTGTGAGGTGGACTTTGAGGTTTCCATCATTTTGGAAAGATCATTTTTGGCAACAAGGAGAGCCTTGGTAGATGTTGAGAGAGGTGAGCTGAAGTTCAGACTTAACAAGGATGAGGTAAAGTTCAACATTTGCAAGTCAATGAAGCAACCCAATGATATGAATGTGGTATCTGCAATAGAGGTGGTTGTTGATGAGGACATGAGGGTACCCATAGAATAGAGGATGGCTGTTGAAACCTTAACAGCAGTGTTGATGAACTTTGATGCTGATTTTCGGTCTGACTACATAGAGACCGTTAATGCTTTTCAAGGTATGAGAGCACACTCGTATGATCCAAAGAAATTGGACCTGGACTTGAAAAATAGGCCAAGTCCTCCAGCAAAACCATCCATCGAGGAGCCGCCGGTGCTGGAACTGAAATAGTTACCCAGTCACCTCAGGTATGTATCTTTAGGTACTAACAACACTTTACCGTGATCTTGGCTGTAGATTTAAATGAAGAGCAAGTGCAGGAGGTGATCAAGGTGTTGAGAAGGTACAAAAGAGCCATTGGGTGGACCATTGCTGATATAATTGGTATACCTCTAGATATATACACCCACAAGATTCTGCTTGAGGAGGACTGTAGCCCAAGCATTGAACACCAGCAGAGGCTAAACTCACCTATGCAAGAGGTAGTTAAGTAAGAAATAATCAAGTGGTTCGATGATGGGGTGTTTTATCCCATTTCTGACAGTCACTGGGTAAGTCCAGTGCAATGTGTGCCTACAAGGGCGGTATGACTGTGGTGGCAAATGCCAAAAATGAGTTAGTCCCGCAAAGACTAGTCACTGGATGGCGAGTGTGTATGGACTACAGGAAGCTGAACAAGTGGACTTTCAGGGATCATTTTCCCATGCCTTTCATGGACCAGATCCTTGATAGGTTGGCAGGTAAAGGGTGGTATTGTTTCTTAGATGGATACTCTGTCTATAACTAGATATCAATTGCTCCTGAAGATCAGGAAAAGACCACCTTCACATGTCATTATTGCATCTTTGTGTTTAAACGCATTCCATTTGGACTGTGTAACGCACCAACAACGTTCCAAAGGTGTATGATGTCCATTTACTCCGACATGGTGGTAGACACTTTAGAGGTATTTATGGACGATTTCTCTGTAGTAGGTGATACTTTCGATGATTTTTTGTTAAATCTTAGAAGGGCTTTACAGAGATGTGAGGAGGACAACCTGGTACTGAATTGGGAGAAGTGTCATTTCATGGTAAAGGAGGGCATAGTTCTTGGACACAAGGTATCATAGAAAGGGATCGAGGTCGACAAAGCCAAGATTGAAGTGATTGAAGGGTGTTGGCAGCTTCCTAGGACATGCCAGATTCTATAGGCGTTTCATCAAAGACTTCTCCAAAATTGCACATCCTATGTGCATGCTTTTGGAGAAGGAGGTGAAATTTGTCTTTGATGAGGCATGTCTCAAAACTTTTGAGTGCCTAAAAGAAAAGCTGATTTCAGCACCAATGATTATTGGCCCAGATTGGGCGGAGCCATTTGAGGTGATGTGTGATGCTAGCGGGACTGCGTTAGGAGTTGTGTTGGGACAGAAGCGCAACAAGATGTTCCATACGATTTACTATGCTAGTAAGTTGATAAATGGGGCATAGCGAAACTACACAGTCACTGAGCATGAACTATTGGTTGTAGTGTATGCGTTGGAAAGTTCAGAGCTTACCTATTTGGCACTAAGGTGATAGTTCATACAGACTATGCTTCCTTGAGATATCTCATGGCAAAGAAAGATGTCAAACAAGATACTTCAGTGTGGGTACTGCTGGCCCACAATTCATCAAGATGCAGTGGACATAGTAAGGAGCTGTGATGTGTGCCAGCGGCAAGGATCCATGTCTCGGCGCCATGAGTTACCCATGACACTTATTCAGGAGGTGGAATTGTTTGATGTGTGGGGTATTGACTTCATGGGCCCCATTGTCAGTTCATATGGGCAGAAATACATACTGGTTGTGGTTGACTATGTGTCCAAATGGGTTGAAACTGTTGCTTTACCTGAGAATGATGGAAATAGTATTGCTGGTTTATTGAAAAATAACATATTCTCAAGGTTTGGAACACCCAGAGCCATTATCAGTGATGGTGGTTCTCACTTCTGCAACAAGGTGTTCAGTGCGCTTCTGACCAAGTATGTGGTAAAACAACACAAGGTGGAAACATCTTATCACCCACAGACCAGTGGACAAGTGGAGGTTTCTAACAGGGAGATTAAAGCAATCTTGGGAAAGAAAGGTAATGCCAATAGGACAGATTAGGCAAGGAAGCTGGATGATGCTCTATGGGCATATCGTACAGCTTTCAAGACACCTATTGCTATGTCTCCATATCAACTAGTGTTTCGAAAGGAATTTCATTTGCCAGTTGAGCTTGAGCATAGAGCACTCTGGGCATTGAAGAAGCTAAACCTCAGTTGGAGCGAAACTACGAACATGAGGTTGGATCAGATCAATGAGATGGATGAGTTCAGTTTGAGAGCTTATGAGAGATATCAGCACTGTATAAGGAGAGGATGAAGCTATATCATGACAAGAATATTGAGAAAAGGAGCTTCACTCCTGGTGACTTGTTGTTACTTTTCAACTCCAGACTTTGTCTGTTACTAGGAAAGTTGAGATCTAAATGGTTTGGACCTTTTAAGGTCACATATGTTTTTCAATCTAGTGCTATTGAACTGGAAAATGAGAAAAGCGAGAGGTTCAAAACTAATGGTAAGCAAGTCAAGGCATATCTGGGAGCTCCTGAGGATGAGAAGATTGTAGAGGAATGTAAACTTGATGAAGTCTGAGTAATTGAGTAACCTGCGTCGCGCCATGACGTTAAATTGTGGGCTTCTTGGGAGGCAACCCAAGATGTAATTGTATTAGGTATGTTCCCTTTTGCCTTATTTTTCTTTGTTTTTATAAAGTCACTGTGTGTTGATGTGTGCAGGAGAGAATAGGTAAAATAAAATACATAAACTGGTGCAGACTGACCATCATGAATAGTCTCACGAACCATGGTTCCCTTCACGGGCACTTTCACGGTCGGTCAACTTGAGGACCAACCTAAGGAAGCTACTGGAAATTGCATGAAAAATGTGCACGGAAGGGTTCACGGTCCGTCAGATCTTGAACGGACCGTCTAGCCTCTCGTTAACCTCAAGTACAAATTTCACTTCCAAGTCAACATCAAGGAAAGTTTCACGGACCGTGATGCCCTTCACGGGAAACTTCACAGTCCGTCGTCTGCCTCAAGTAAGTTTCTTTGCCAAGTCATTGTCATGGACTGGTTCACGAACCGTGATGACTTTCACGAGCAATTTCACGACCCGTAATCCATTACCCAGTAACACCATTTACCAGACTCGACCCGCGCGTAACCCAACTCCAAATTTAAAAGTATTTATTCAATTCCAAAGGCCAAAGAGCAGTTTCTTCCTATTCGTCTCCTCCATAACGGCTATCTAAGGGTAGAATCGATTACCATTCATCCATAACTCCTACATCAACCCAAGAATCGAAATCCTAAGTGCTGAGTTGTGTACGTGTGTCAAGTCAATTCTAGATTTCAGTTGTGCCACTATTTCCAAGTAAGTAATTTTCAATGGTTTGCAAAGTTCAATCTTGCCTACACCTATGTATGATGACTTCGATTCTCTTGAGTTTAGCATGCCTTTGTGATGATTAAGTGCTAATTGATACTAAATTGTAGTGGGTAAGTCAAATTGGGAAGTTTTAATTATTCTTGTATGTTGGCCTATAACAGAGGGTCGAATTTGTTGGTAGGTGGTGAACTTTAGGTTAGTTAACTTAGTTGATTAAGAAATAGGGCAAAGTTTAAGTTATAGGAATATCTTGTATTTGTGCAAAAATGGTGGCTAAGTGCTGAAATTCAATGTTGGGAAGAAGGTGACTCACATATTACCCAGTGTAAGACTACGACTGGTTGTACGGACCGTGGAAGATACCACGGGCCGTAAAGCTTGTCGTAGACCACACTTGCAGTCTACCCATCTCTCAGTTAAAGTTCACGGGAAGTATCATGGATCGTGGTGCACTCCACGGACCGTGAATACGCCTGTGAACATCCCCTGGTAAAATGATCAAAGCCTCCTTGTGTACACTGATTCTGTTTCAACTACATGAGGGATTTCACGGTCCGTGGTCCAGACCATGGCCCGTCCAAG
Organism: Solanum gracilifrons; assembly: GCA_029582605.1. Lineage (NCBI taxonomy): Eukaryota > Viridiplantae > Streptophyta > Magnoliopsida > Solanales > Solanaceae > Solanum > Solanum gracilifrons. Next base: position 16,801 of record JAJOOH010014702.1, on the reverse strand, counting down.
CTCCCGTAGAGTTCCCTTGTTTGAAATTTTTTAATTTTTATTTTTCATTTATTTTCTGTACTAAGTTTGTGTTCGTCTTTTGATTTTGTGGCCCTTCTCGATGATAGATTGGGTGACGGCATTCTTAAGGCAAGGCGTCACGATGATATTACATAGGGGAAGTTTGAGTACCCGATAATGCATCATTTTTCTGTGTTGATTACTAATGAGCTCTTTATTTCTTAGGTACAATGGGTCCTAGAAGAAAGAATGCTAACAAACCTTCCCCCTTCACCGCTTCGCAATCAGAGGGTCATGATGACTTTGAAGTGAGTCGGTCTGAGGTGAAGTCTGCCACTGTGAGTACCTTAGTTGTTGTTCCATATGTCCCAATTGACATCCCACATACAGATAGAGGCCTAGCACAGGGGGAGTCATCACTGCCTTCCTCCTCAGATGCGCCGCCACCTCCAGCTTCAGCCTCCCAGGCCCCAAGTACCTTTGTCACTATCCCTATGCTCTTTCTTGAAAAATTGGTTACAGATCCGCGCCAAACCAGGACCCTGGTCGATCAGATTGTCAACATGATGCCTCAGTTAATAGAAACAAAAGTGTTAGCTGCAAAAAAAGAGATCAAAGATGAGATGAGGAAGAAACTAACGGTGTTAAAGCACGGAATGGATGGTTTGGAAAACCTTGTTCAGGATCGATTCCAGGTTGCCGGTTCAGCAGATACTGAAGAGTTCAAAGCCTAGTTTGCCAAAATGCGCACTCAGATTGCTAAGCAAGCTGACAAGCCAGTACAGGTGCCCACTCCGGTCATGCCAGAGTCGTTGATGCAAATGCTAAATCAGGCACCCTCTTCTCAATCAATTGATGATCTTTGGGGAGAACCCCCCACGAGTAAGTCCGGCAAGAGAAAACACAAAGCTGGAGAACTGGATGAGCAAACCCCTACTGACCCAACCAGAGAGGCAAGAAGGCAAGAAAAGAGAGCTCGTAGAGCACCAAAGAGGGAAGCTCGGGAAAAAGAAGCCCTTGAACAGCAAAAATGCGATGCAGCCTTAGTTGGAGCTTCTGGTAGTGGCGCACCTTCTCCGACTAGTGAAGACCAAACTGATCAGGTCCCGAGTTCTGAGACTGCACCCATTGATAAGGGTTCCAATGCTGATCCAACGACTGTTGCCTTAAGCGTTGTAGATATAACCCCTCATCACAGCCTGTGTTTTATTGTTCTGTATCGACTTTTAGGGAAAAGTCCTTTTTATTTGGGGAGGGGGTAGTGAGCAACCTGCCATAACTGTTAGAAAAATAGAGGTTGTCTTTGTGTATTACTGTTTTGGATGTTTTGTGTGTTGAGTTGTGCAGCAGCTAGCCTGTGAAAATCGAGGACCTAATCTGATTTTGACTGTTACTATCTTTAGATAACATCTTAGATACTGATATGTTGAACATGGATAATCTGACCAATTAATTGGTGAACCAAGAAACTAGAAAAAAATTGCAATCCTGTGTAGTGTGTGTGTAAGTTTTGATTGAAGTCTAACACTAGGAGCAGAAACTAGAACTTGCCTAAGTAGTCTTGCTTGAATCTGAGAATAACCGAATAGGAACGGATCAGTAGGCCATTTTTGTTAAACCAGTAAAAAGCCAAAAATAAAAGAACCAAATGAAATGCTTATCACTGGAACCCAATTTGATCCTTAAACCAGTCTTACCCAACATATATCATATCCGTAGTTCTCCGAAGGTACGATATCACAACTCAGGCCAAAAGCCTAAGTTGAGGGTGATTGCAATCCAAACAGAAAGAAAAAGGGAAAAAGAAGGATCAACTAGTGAGCTAAGTGCATATCAAAATTGCATATATATATATAAAAAATAAAAATAATAGCTACTGGGTCGGGCTGAATTAATGAAAAAGAGGGAATCACTCTGAAAAGAGTATGTGATAACAGAAATTTGGAAAACCAATGGATTAGTCACTCACGAAACCAAATATCCATTCCCAAGCCTTGAGCCTATGTTACAAGCCAATAAAGTGCTACAGTGATCCTATTCCGGGTGTTTGAAAGATAAAGCGTAGAAAGCAAGGGCAAGCCTATGGTAGTTTCTTGTTAGTGTTAGAAGTTTATTGAGAGCGTGAGCGTAGTACTCAGTCCCTACTATAATGAGTGAGGGACTTCTTTGGTGTGAGGACACAGTGGTTTCATTTGAAAGTAGATTGTGTGAGCTGATAATTCGCAGGTATAAGCATGATTGACTATGAGTAATGAGATGTCATGTATTGATTCTTACATGTTAGATTCAGAGATTTGGGATACAAATGGTACTTGAATAGTTGTTGCGCAGTATCATAAATCTGGAAATGTATTGAGGGCTGATTGTATTTGTTTTTCTCATCACTTGAGGACAAGTAATGGTTCTAAGTTGAGGTTGTTGATGTTCTGCGAAATCGTGGCACATTTGATGTTTAATAAGTATGAACTACTACTGGAATGAAGTGAAATTTTGGATTATTTGATGGGTTTGTTAAATGTGTATGTAGAATTTGGGTTGTCTAGAAAAGTAGAAAAAGAAGCAGAACTGATGTTGACCAAGTGGAGTTCATGGCCAACTTCCCGGAACATTAACTTCATTACGGTACGTTGTTGAGCTCGTGAAAGTGAGGCAGTGTTGGGCCTTGAGAAGATGAAGAGCAGGATTAACCAAGTGAAGAGAATAGAAGGTTCCACAGGCCGTAGTCCTCACCACCGACCGTGGTACGTGCCGTGAAGCTGAACCAGTATGAAAGCAAGAAGGAGTTGAAAGTAGGTTGAAAACCAAAGTGAAGACCATGGGCGACTTCACGGGTCGTGGTCCTCACTACAGACCGTGGTAGCTCTCGCGGTGCATTTTGCAGTGACCAAGTTTAAAGACCCACTTTAGGGAAGCTCCAAGGCAAGACCACAGAAGGCTTAAAGGACCGTGAATCCCTTGACGAGTCGTGGTAGTGGCCGTGAAAAGGTCTCGACAACTCAGTCCTAATTCAATTAGGACTCATTTTAAACATTCTATTTTGAATTACTGTAGGTCGTTTTAAGATAATTATTCATTATCTTAGATTAAACGACGAAGAATAGAGGATTATTTTTAGCTTACGATTTTTGAATCATTGAATATTGTTATCAGTTGGAAATTCGGACTTAGACTATCAGATTATCAATGTGATTGTTGATGTGCTAATTATTTCCGTAAGTCTTTTTCAATATGTTTTCATTCCAAATTACTGATTGTTTATGTGAAAGCATGAGTGGCTAAATACCACGACTGGGGTTGTGGGATCTACAAAGATATTCTAGTTCCGATTCCGTAAAATGAATAAAAGGCAGTCTGTGTTTACAACTAGTAGTTCTTATCTTTCAGTATCATTTTAGTCTAGTGAGTGCACGCACTAGACGAGCCTATATCTGGTATTTGTTCGAGAGAGAAAATACCAGTTAGGAAAAAGCTGAATTAAATTAACAAATTGGAGTTAAAGCTTGATTTTGAGAGAAAAGATCTTTCACACTATATCATTTCAAGAAAGGTTCAAGGTTAGTAACACTCTAGGTTTAGACAACATGAGAGATCATTATCTGATTAGGCTGAGAAGCGTTAGATAAATTTAACTCGCATGGATTATGTAAACATTGATTTGCCTGCCACTCAAATTATGGGAGAAAACTGGAACTAATGTTATGGTGAACACAATCCTAATTTCTCTTTATTAATTGAATCAATCTTACAACGAAATAGTTTGTTAGTTTTGAGCCTGGATTTTTACTACAAGTTTTGGTAATTATAACAATTCAACCATACCCAATTTACTTTCCATTGTTATTTGTCTAGGAGATAATAACAATATTCGAATAAACTCGACAGTGAAACCTTATCTGTAAAGAAATTCTCTATGGGATTGACCTCAACTCTAGTTGAGTTTCGTAAATTGACATCGACCGTTTACACTTCTTATTTGAAGTGTAAGTTTGGACGTATCAATCAAGTTCCGGGTGCCACTTGTTTTTCTAAGATAGACCTCAGATCAGGCTATCATCAGTTGAGTGTAAGAGAAATTGACATTCCTAAGACAACTTTTTGGACCAGCTATGGTCATTATGAGTTTCTTGCCATGTCATTTTATTTTACTAATGCTCCTGCAGTGTTCATGGATCTTATGAACAGAGTGTTTAAGCCTTATCTTGATATATTTGTTATCGTCTTTATTGATGACATTCTAATCTATTCTAGGAATGAGGAAGATCATGCTAGTCATATTAGAGTAGTTCTTCAAACTCTCAAAGATAGAGAGTTGTATTCTAAGTTCTCTAAGTGTGAGTTTTGGCTAGAGTCTGTGGCATTCTTAGATCACATTGTTTCTAATGATGGGATTTGAGTAGACACTCAGAAGATTGAGGCAGTGCAGAACTGGCCTAAACCCACATCTCCTACTGATATTAGGAGTTTCTTGGGATTAGTTGTCTATAATAGGAGGTTTTTCGAGGGGTTCTCATCCATTTTATCCCCGTTGACTAAGTTTACTCAGAAAACGGTTAAGTTTCAATGGTCTGAAGCTTGTGAGAAAAACTTTCAGAAATTGAAAAGGAGGTTGACTATTGCCCCAGTGTTCACCTTACCAGAAGGTACGCAACGCTTTTTGGCATATTGTGATGCGTCCAGAGTTGGACTGGGTTGCGTATTGATGCAGAATGGCAAGGTTATAGCTTATGCCTCAAGACAACTTAAGATTCACGAGAGGAATTACCCAACATATGATCTAGAGTTGGTTGTTGTAGTATTTCCTTTGAAAATATGGCGACACTATCTTTATGGTGTTCATGTAGATGTGTTCACCGATCACAAGAGTCTTCAGTATGTATTCCGTCAGAAAGAAGTTAGTCTCAGACAGAGGAGGTGGTTGGAATGACTCAAGGATTATGATATGAGTTTTCTCTATCACTAAGATAAGGCTAATGTTGTTGCTGATGCCTTGAGCAGGTTGTCTATGGGTAGTACTTCCCCTGTTGAGGAAGGCAAGAAAAAGTTAGAAAAAGATGTGCATAGACTTGCACGATTAGGAGTCCGAATAATGCATTACAATGAAGGAGGAATAGTGGTGATGAATGGAGCTAAATCATAATTAGTGTTGGAAGTGAAAGAGAAACAAGATCAAGACCCTGTTTTTCTTGAATTAAAGGTAAATGCTCAAAAGCAAAAAGTGATGGCTTTTGAACAAGGGTGAGATGGTGTATTAAGATATCAAGGTAAATTATCAGTACCAAAGGTGTAGGAACTCCAAGAGAGGATCATGGAGGAAGCTCATAGCTCCAGATATTCTATCCATTCAGGTTCCACAAAGATGTATCGCGACTTGAGAGAAGTCTATTGGTGGAGTAGTATGAAAAAGGGTATTGCAGAGTTCGTTGCTAAGTGCCTAAATTGTCAACAAGTCAAGGTAGAACACCAGAGGCCAGGTGGTATGGATCAGAACATAGAACTTCTGGAATGGAACTAGGAGATGATCAATATGGAATTCATTACTGGTTTACCACGACTTCGCAGGCAGCATGATTTGAATTGGGTGATCGTAGATCGAATGACTAAATCATCCCATTTTTTACCGGTAAAGACTACCTTTTCAGTAGAGAATTATGCTACGTTATATATTCAGAAGGTAGTCAGACTTCATGGAGTTCCATTGTCCACTACTTCAGATAGAGGTGCGCAATTCACCGCACAATTTTGGAAGTCCTTCCAAAAGGGTTTGGGTTCAAAGTAAACCTTAGTACTGTTTTTCATCCTCAGACTGATGGTCAAGCAAAGCGCACCATTCAGACTTTAGAAGATATAATGAGGTCTTGTGTGATTGATTTCAAAGGTAATTGGGATGATTACTTACCTCTCATTGAGCTTGCTTACAACAACATTTACCACTCTAGTATCCATATGGCTCCATATGAGGCACTTTTTGGTAGAAGATGTAGATCTCTTATTGGATGGTTTGAAGTTGGTGAAGCTGGGTTGATAGGGCCATACTTGGTTCATCAAGCTATGGAGAAAGTGAAGACTATTCAATAGAGGTTTAAAACAACGCAGAGTCGTCAGAAATTCTATATAGATGTTAGGAGAAGAGACTTAGAGTTTGATGTAGATGAGTGGGTTTACTTGAAGGTGTCACCCATAAAGGGTGTCATGAGATTTGGTAAGAAAGGAAAACTTAGTCCCCGGTATATTCGTCCTTACAGGATATCCAAGAGGATTGGTAATGTAGCCTATGAGCTGGAGCTACCATCAGAGTTAGCAGTAGTCCATACGGTATTCCACATTTATATGTCGAAGAAGTGTATGGGTGATCCTTCACTTATTATACCAACTGAAGACATTGGTATTAAGGATAGCTTATCTTATGAGGAGATTCCCGTACAGATTTTAGATCGTCAGGTTTGTAAGTTGAGAACCAAGGAGGTAGCATCAGTAAAGGTTTTATGGAGGAATCAATTTGTTGAGAAAGCTACCTGGGAAACTGAGGAGGATATGACGAAGAGATAACCACATCTCTCTGAGTCCATAGAAATTCCAAAATTAAGGTACGAATCCTTTTTCTTGGCATTTATTTTAGTTGAAATGTTGTGTTACTTTGCATATTGAATGTTTGAGTTGGGTGTTAGATGTTACCGCCCTTAGTCTACTTAGAGTAATCTCATTCCAGGATGAGTGTTCCCAAGGGGGAGATACTGTAACACCTAGATATTTGAAAGAGCTAAAAATAGAAAGAATCAAATTGGAAATATCCAAATCTGAAAATTGTCAAGTTTTGCTTAAGTTGTGAGTTTTGGATCAACTTCAAACGACCATAACTTTAAGTAAAGGATGATTTAGGTGGACCATAAGATATCAAATAAAGGTCTTGGAATCCTCTTTCCAACGTCACCAAGTTTGCTAATTTTCGAGCTCATTTGAGGGAGATATGCCCGTTTGAAGTGAGGCTGTCCATTTAAGAAAAGTTACCCGAATTTAAGAGAGGCATTTTGGTCTTTTCCTTACCCAATGAGATTTAAACGAAATTTGGTAACATTTAGGGGTCTAAACTTATTTTTTTTCAGTTTTACAAATCCTAAAATACGCTAGGGGTTTGAGAGGAGTTCAAGAAGAGGAGAAAAGAGGAGAAAAGAGGAGAAGATCCAAGCGTTTGTCAAGTTCTTGAGGTTTTCTTGCGGATTTTCACCAAGGATTTAATCCATAAGAGGTATGTGAGTTCACATAGTGTTGGTTTAGTTCACCCACGAACCAATCATGTTATTTTCAGCATAGTTTTGTTCTTGAAGTTGAAGAATTTGAAGTTCTTGATTAGTTTCTTGAAAGTTTTGTTTTCGTTCTTGAATTAGGATGGATTGATGCTTTCTTGAGATAATTTTGAGTATATTGAGGGTATTTTTTAGTAAATTATCATATACTAATGTTGGGTATTCGAATCTAAGTGATTGGGGAAGAAACCATTTGATTCTAGGCGAATTAGGATTGAAAAACGAGTAAGAAATTTCGTTGGGTTTCTGGGAAGAGGGTTGGCGCACCGCGCCAGCAGTTCATTAGAGAAGAGGGTATGTGGTTTGGATCCTAGGGTGCCGCGCCACACAGTACACCCCAACCTTCCTCCTGTAATTCAGGGTCTGGTGCCCTGCGCCACTCAGTGCGTCAGGGTCACCAGGTCCCCTACCCTTTTGTCCATTTTTCCGTATGAGTTCCCCCAAATCGTACCTATCTTTTCTAATTGATTTCTACACTTTAAGGTACTTCTAAACATTGATAGATCATTCATAACCTTGAATTCGTAAATTCAAATTCAAGGTAGACCTAAGAGTCAAGTCTTGAGAGTTCCTTCAAGTCTTTCAAAAAAGTCTTTTACAATTGATTTAAACTTGTTTTAAGACTTAAGCATTGAGTTTGAGGAAGAGCAGATCTGAGCTCATTTTCTTTAAAATGATACATGGGAACTAAGTGTTCCCAAGAGTAAATGTTTTCACATTTAAGATGAGAGGAAACACCGATTTCTGAAAGAGTTTTCATGAGCAGTTTAGTACCATCTCTTTTAAGAGAGATTTTTGAGTAATAATCTCGAACCACAAAAAAAGTTATGTTTTTAAAAATATGAGCTAGTTACATTTTGGGAGTAGTATTGAGCATTAATATGAGGACGAGTTCAGAAAACTCAAAGTCTCCATAAACCATGTAGCCAATGTGGGTAGAAAGGGTCATAGTTTTTAGATGATTCCTTAATGCTTTTTAGCATAGACCAGTGGATCCATTTAGTAGTAGGGTCTATACCCTGGCAAAGTATAGGATAGTTCTGATAATGTGGACTAGACGTTATATCATCACATAGCTCATAGTCATAGTTGTCGGTTAGAGAATCTCCCAAATAAAGTTATTTTGTATTTTTGCATACAAATTGAGCTATATGTATTTTTGTCTATACCATGAGTTGTTATCTACTGTTTTAAAAAAATTTCATTATATTGCATCTTTATCACAGATTTATATTGAAATGAGTGGAGTTGAGATGAGGTAAGCGTTTCTTCAGTTCCAATTCAAGCTTATGTCTTGTTTTAGAATTCCCCTCACATGCTCGTACATTCCATGTACTGACGCCAATTGGCCTATATCTTTTATGATGTAGTTACAGGTAATCAGGATCAGCATCCAGCACTTCGTTCATCCAGTTGAGCTCCAGAGTTGTTGGTGAGCCTCCTTGCTTCCCGAGGATCCCTTTTGTTATTTTTCAGTTATTTCAGTTGTTAGGATGATCGGGGGGTCTTGTTCCAACATCCCTCACAATATTAGAGGCTGCATAGATATATAGACATAGTTCATGAGTCCTTCTCTCATTTCAGTTATTGATGTCTGAGACTTGAGTTTCCACTTTGGTTAGTGAATGTTTCTTTAAATATTCTGATGTTAGTTATTTTGAGTTAAAGCATTCATTTGAGTTATTCTATGATGAGTAAGTCTTCCGCTAAGAGTTAAGTCAGGCCAAGGGTTTTCTTGAGGCCAGCAATGCATCTCGAGTGTCGGTCGCGCCCAGGGTGTAGGCTCGAGGCGTGACACATATATACATATACACCATAAAATAATTAGTTTAATAGAACATTATTCACAAATGATCACTAAATCAAATGAAGAAACAAACCTTAGATAAGCTTTGCAATTAAGAATCATGTGAAATATCAAATTTGATATGAATTTAATGATATAAAAGATTTAAACATGTTTCAATATTATATTGTCAAAATTAAATACCCATAAAATTTGAGAAACTTCGTAATATTGGTATCAGGTCTTGTATAATTGTGAAATCCACTCATATAATGAAAATTAAGTGAAACCTTTTAATTGAAAAGGTAACACCCATAAAATTTGGAGTCCGTCGGGTGCTCGAGCACCAAATAACCTCGTCTCAATTATATATATATATATATATATACAAATTAAGATATTTGTATAAATTTAACATAGAGCACTCAATGAACAAATAATTTGTTTTGTCCATTGGCTCTTGGGTGGGTGCTTAAGGCTCTTTTATTGTTGTTGAGCCTGAGTTCAAATCTCATTATTAAAATATCTTTTTTATATTTTTTATTCCACCACTTTCAGAGCACCCACAACCTTAAAATCCTAGATCCGCCACTATATATATATATTAACAAGCTAATTTAGAAATATAGTTAAAGGAAATACTCCCTCCTTAAAAATAATGACATAATTTGATTGGTAAGAAGTTCAAGAAATTATAGAAGACTTTTTAGGAGGTGTTTGAAAAAAACTTTTTTTAAGTGATGACTTAAAAGTTATAAGCCGAAAATCAAAAGTAGATAGCTAGTAAGTGTCACACCCCAAGCCTACACCATGGGATGAACTGGCACTAGAGAACCATTGATGGGCCCAAGCGAACCCTTGGCTTGACATACTTACTCGGCGGAAGACTTAAACATAAGAAACATAACTCATGCAATAACTTAAGAGATAATTACTTAGCCAAAATGGCACTCAAGTCTTAAACGTGTACAACTGAAATGAATAAGACTAAAAAACTATAACTATCCGTCTATGAAGACTCTAAAACAAAGAGGGATGTCGAAACAAGACCCCCGATCATCCTAACAACTGAAATACTAGAAATAAATGTAAAAAGGAGCCCTTCGGAAAGCAAGGAGGCTCACCAACAAACTATGAGTGTTCAACTGGATCAACAAGGCGCTGGATGATAATCCTGGTTATCGGCCAGTGTCTACATCATAACAACGATGCAGGACAAATGGCATTAGTACATTGAATGTATGAGTATGCGAGGGGAGAACTAAACATCACATAAGTTTGAAGGGAATCTGAAAGAAATACTTACCTTGGCTTTACTCAACTCATGAATAACTTAACTCAATATAAAGCAACAATACACATGCAATATATAGAAATCTTTTAAAATAGTAGAAAGGAACTTAGTTCGTTAAAGAAATGCAATAACAAACTCAATTGTACTTGTATAATAAAGTAATATAGTTTCTGTGGGAGTTTCTCTAACCGACAACCACCACTATGAGCGTAAGTGGTGATACCGCGTCTTGCCCACGCTGCCAAAACTGTCCTATACTTTGCCGTCATATAGAACGCCTTAACTAAGTGGATACACTAGTCTATGCTAAAAAGCACTTAAGGAATCATCTAAAAAGTATGATCATTTACTACTCGTGATGGCTACATGGTTTATGGAGACTTGAGTTATTATGAGCTCGCATCCCCATATCGGTGCTCAATACTACTCCAAAAAATATACTTAGCTCATATGTTTTTAAAACAAAACTTATTCATTTGGTTTGAGATAATTACTCAAAATTTAGCTTAAAAGATCTTCTTGGAAATCAGTGTTTCCCTTTCTTGTTCAAATGTGAATACTTAGTTCCCTTATAATTTTTGAAGAAATGAACTTCATTCTTTACTTCTTACTATTTACTCAACTTAAACTTTAACTATTAAAACAAAGTTAAAAGCACTTGCAAAAGACTTATTGAAAGGACTCTAAAAACTTTATAGGCCTCGCTCTTAACTTTCCTTGAATTTGAATTTATGGATTCAAGGTTATGATTCATGTTTCTGGATGATTTCTATATGTTTAGAAGTCATTTAGAGTAGTTAGGATCAATAGGAAGTATTAGTACACTTTAGAAGGACTTAAACGGGCTACACGACGAAAAACGGGTGGGGCAGACGACCCGGGCGCGTCCCTAGCGCGCTGCGCCAACCCCTAAGTTATTGGGGCTCGTTTCTGGTGCACTGCTAGTGCGCTGCCCCAGCCTCTCTGGCGCAGATGGGGAACGCCGCGCCAGACCCTCCGCAGGTGAAATCTTACGAATTTTTCTTCTCGATTTCTGACCTTAATTCGATTAAACCCAATTCCTTTTCTCAATATCTTCTTAGATTCGTATACCCAAAACATGTACACTAGAATCTAACTCAAAACACCTCTTAACATCGCTAAAACATCTCAAGAAAACCCATCAATCCCATATAAGTTCAAGAATGAAAACAATTCAAGAACACAACTCAAGAACATCAAATTCTCATTCTTTTAGGAAGGAAATCATGCTAAATTAAACATGTTTGGCACGTGCAACGCTATGTGAACTCACATACCTCGTAGGATTGAATCCTTGGCGAAATCCACAACAAAACTTGAACGCTCGTAATGAATCTTGCCTTTTCTCACTCTCTCTCCTCTTTTCTCCTTTCTCCAAGCCCTAGCGTAAATTTCTAATTTTCTAAACTGACCAAATTCTGATTTGAACCCAATTAAACTCCTAAAAATGAATCAAAATAATTGGGTAAGGAAAAGACTAAAATACCCTTCCAAAATCCGGTTTTAGACTTTCCTTATTTGAACAACCCAACTTCAAATGGTTATATCTCACTCATACGAACTCAGAATCGCGCAAACTTGGTGGCGTTGGAAATATTATTCCAAGATATTTCCTACGATATCTGGAAATACACCTAACTCATCCTGAGCTAGGAGTTATGGTAGTTTGAAGTTTACCAAAAATCCAACTTAACATACTTAACAATTATTCCAGATTTTTATAATCTTTCCAAAAATGAGTATTTCTAATTTTTAACTTCTTTCTAGTTCTTTCTGGTTACGAGGTGTTACAATATCTCTCCCTTGGGAACATTCATCCTCAGATGAGCTTATTCTTAGTAGGCTAAGGGTGTAACATGTAACATTCAGCTCAAACACCAAACAAGCAAGGCAATTACAACATGCTAACTTATAAATGAAAGAGTACTAAGAAGAGAATTAGTACCTTAGTCTGGAACTTCTCCGGCTTCAAGAGATGTGGATATCTCTTCTTCATATCTTCCTCAGCTTCCCAAGTAGCTTCCTCAACAAATTGGTTCCTCCAAAGGACTTTGATTGATATTACTTCCTTAGTCCTCAACTTGTGAACTTGGCAATCTAGAATATGGACCGGAATCTCTTCATAAGATAAGCTATTCTTGATCCCAATATCTTCAGTTGGTATGATCAATGAAGGATCACCCATGCACTTCTTCAACATGGAGATGTTAAAAGTCGAATGAACCGCGGCTAACTCTTGTGGTAGCTCCAACTCATAAGCTACATTACCTACCCTTTTCGATATTTTGTAAAGGTCAATATACCGGGGACTAAGCTTCCCCTTCTTACCAAATCTCATAACACTTTTCATGGATAAAACTTTCAAGTATACCCAATCATCTACTTTAAACTCTAACTCCCTTCTCCTAACATCAGTGTAGGATTTCTAACGACTTTGCGCCGTTTTCAACCTCTCTTGAATGACTCTTACCTTCTCCATAGATTGATGAACTAAGTCTTGTTCTATCAATCCTGCTTTACCAACTTCAAACCATCCAATAGGAGATCTCCATCTTCTCCCATAAAGAGCTTCATAAGGAGCCATGTGGATGCTAGAGTGGTAACTATTGTTATAAGCAAACTCAATGAGAGGAAGGAGTGCGCTCTGCTTGACCATCTGGCTAAGGATGACAAGCAATACTTATGTTCACCTTTGAACCCAAGCCTTTCTGAAAAGACTTCCAGAACTGTGCACTAAATTGTGCACCTCTATCTAAAATAATCAAAAATGGCACCCCATGAGGTCTAACTACCTCTTGAAGATACAACTTGGCATAGTCCTCTGTTGTATGGGTAGTCTTTACCGGTAAAAAGTGGGTTGATTTTGTCATTCTATCAACAATCACCCAAATAGAATCATGATGCCTACGAGACCTTGGTAAACATATGATGAAGTCCATATTGATCATCTCTCACTTCCATTCCGGAAGTTCTATAATTTGAGCCAAACCATTGGGCCTTTGATGTTCTACTTTAACTTGTTGGCAATTCAGACACTTAGCAACAAACTTTGCAATTCCCTTCTTCATACCACTCCACCAATAAACATCTCTCAAGTCGCGACACATCTTTGTGTAACCCGGATGAATGGAATATCTAGAGCTATGAACTTCCTCCATGATCCTCTCTTGGAGTTCATCCACCCTTGGTAGGCACAACCTACTTTGATACCTCAATACACCTTCTCCCCCTCGTTCAAAAGCCAATACTTTTTGCTTATGAACATTTTCCTTCAATTTAAGCAAAATAGGATCTTGGTCTTGCTTCTCTTTTACTTCTAACACTAATGATGATTCATCCCCATTCATCACCACTAGTCCCCCTTCAGTGGAATCCATTAAACGAACTCCCAATCGTGCAAGTCTATGCACATCATTTACTAGTTCTTTCTTATCTTCCTCAAAATGGGCAGTACTAACCATAGACAACCTGCTCAAGGCATCAGCAACAACATTAGTCTTACCTGGGTGGTAAAGAATACTCATGTCATAATCTTTGAGTAATTCTAACCACCTCCTTCGTCTGAGATTAAGCTCTTTCAAAGTAAACACATATTGAAGGCTCTTATGATAGGTGAACACATCCACATGAACACCATAAAGATAATGGCGTTATATTTTCAAAGCAAATACCACGGCCTCCAACTCTAGATCATGGGTTGGTTAGTTCCTCTCACAAACCTTCAACTGTCTACATGCATAAGCTATAACTTTTCCATTCTACATTAACACACAGCCCAAACCAACTCTAGACGCATCACAATAATCAACAAAGCCTTGCGTACCTTCTGGTAAGGTCAACACTGGGGCAGTAGTTAACCTTTTTTTCAATTCCTGAAAGCATTTCTCACAAGCTTCAGACCATTGAAACTTCGCTGTCTTCTGAGTTAACTTGGTCAAAGGAGGTGAAATAGATGAGAACCTCTCTACGAACCTTCTATAATAGCCATCCAAACCCAAGAAACTCCTAATATCAGCTGGAGATATGGGTCTAGGCCAATTCTGCATTGCCTCAATTTTCTAAGTATCAACTTTAATTCCCTCTTCATACACAATGTGGCCTAAGAATTCCATAGACTCAAGCCAAAACTCACACTTAGAGAACTTGGCATACAACTCTCTATCCTTTAGAGTTTGGAGAATTATTCTGAGATGACTAGCATGATCTTCTTCATTCCTCAAATAGATTAGTATGTCATCAATAAAGATGATAACAAACATATCTAAATAAGGTTTGAATACTCTATTCATAAGTCCATGAATGTTGCAGGCACATTGGTCAAACTAAAGGACATAAATAAGAACTCATAATGACCATAACGGGTCATGAATGTTGTCTTTGGAATGTCACATTCCCTTACTTTCAACTGATGATAGCCTGATCTGAGATCTATCTTAGAGAAACAAGTATTACCCTGAAGCTGATCGAAAAGATCATCAATTCTCAGAAGAGGATACTTATTCTTGATGGTAACCTTGTTCAACTGGCAGTAATCTATACACATCCTAATGGAACCATCTTTATTTCTCACAAATAAGACCGGAGTCACCCAAGGTGAGGCACTTGGTCGAATAAAGCCCTTATCAAGGAGATCTTTCAACTGTTCTTTAAGCTATTTCAACTCTGTTGGTGCCATTCTGTATGGCGGAATAGATATAGGACGAGTATCTAGAAGAATGTCTATATCGAAGTCTATTTCTCTCTCAGGAGGGACTCCGGGAAGATCATTAGGAAAGACTTCTGGAAACTCTTTTACTACTGCAACTGACTGAATAAGAGGTATCTCAACACTAGAGTCATTAACTCGGACTAAGTGATAGACACACCCCTTGGAAACTAACTTTGTCACGTTAAGGTATGAAATGAAACGACCCTTAGGTATTGCTAAACTGCTATTCCACTTTATAACTGTCTCATTAGGAATTTGGAACCTAACAACTCGAGTTCTACAATCAATGGAGGCATAACATGCATGAAGCCAGTCCATACCAAGAATGACATCGAAATCTACCATGTCTAACTCAACTAAATCAGCCATGGTGTTCTTGTGATTGATGGAAATGGCACAATCACGATATACTCGCTCCACTAGAATAGACTCCCCAACAGGTATAAAAACACAAAAGGGTTCACAAAGTTTCTCAGGAAGAAAATCAAAATTATTTGCAACATAAGGAGTCACAAAAGAGAAACTTGCTCCTAGGTCTAGCAAAGCATAACCATCAAGAGTGAAAACTTTGATCATGCCAGTGACAACATCTGGAGAATTTTCTTGCTCTTGGCAACTAGAGATCGCATAAAGGTGGTTTGCTCCTCCGCCAGTACCGAAAATAGTTCATCTAGGTGCAGCCCTGTCTAGTGGAGCAACTGATGAAAATTGGTTTCTATTGCCCTGATTCCCATTACCTTGGTCGTTCTTAGGGCACTCTTTCATGAAGTGACCCTCTTTTACACATTTGAAACAACCTGTGGAGCTATCACGACACTTACCTGGGTGGTTTCTACCACACTTAGCACATGCAGGAGCCCAGTTACCTCCTTGTGCCATACTACCTTGAGATTGGGCAGGTTTAGCCCTGAAGTACTGTAAATTCTGACTATTGTACTGACCTTGGTTTCTGGGTGCAGGTGCACTAGAAGATGATGGAGTAGGTCCCTTTTACTTTTGCTGAAATGACGAACGGTTCACATTACTTCTTTGTTGCCCGGACTCATTTCCTGTCTTCGCTTTCTTGTTTCTAAACTCATCCCTATCCCTCAACTTCTTTTCCTCAACCTCCTACATATAGACCATCAACCTTGATATATCTATGTCACATATTAGCATTGCAGCCTTATCTTCCTTACTTGACAGACGAGACAGCCCAGCAACAAAAAAACAAACTCATTATACTCCTCCTATCTGCAACCATCTCCGGAGCATAACGGGATAGTTGGGTGAACTTCAACGCATACTCATGAACGCTCAAAGAATCCTGCTTAAGTGTGAGGAACTCTCGTACCTTAGCCTCCCTCAGTTCTCGGGGAAATAAACACCCCAAGAAGGCCTCCTCAAAACAAGCCCAACTCGCAGGTGGTGCTCCCTCAGCTCTACCATCTTCCACTGGTCAAACCAAGTCCTAGCAACATTCTTCAGTTGATATGCAGCTAGTTCAACTCGCTCAGCATCGGTAACGTGCATGACCTCAAATGCCTTTTAACAATTCCTCAACAAAATTCTCGAGATCCTCAGTAGTGCTTGAACCAATGAAACTTGGAGGATTCATCCTCAAGAAATCTCAGATGCTCAACGTATCAACTTCTTCTTGTTGAGCCCCCCTTTGTTGCCCAGCTTGGTTGGTCACAACTTGGCTTAACATC